>NCQV01149288.1:13790-31381 GCA_002740545.1 Lophocereus schottii
AATGAGATTAGTTTCTATCTTTGTTATGTTTAAGGATATTTTCCTAATTAATGAGATTAACTTCTCCCACATCACACTTATAGTTTTTAAATTTCTAGATCTTCTTCCATCATTTTGCATACGTACCGACACTTTAATTGACAGATGGGTTTTTGTATGGATCATGTCTTTCTGAATTATAAGAAAGACCCAATCTCTTTTGAGATCTTTACACTCATTATGTACAATAAATTCTTCTCCATGAAGATCGCCAAGACTAATTGAACTACTTTTCACCATGCGACTAGTTTCTTTATAACCACCCTCTTCATATCCTCTAGTACAATCTCAACAATTCCCTTGTTGTTTTTTAAAGTTAGATCTAGTGATTCTTCCTCGTTAAGCTCAAAATAATCTAGACTGCCCAAAGTTTCTATAAGCATATTATTCTTCCTATTTGTGCATTCTTTTGCATAATGTCCTACTTCTCTGCATATCTAATACTTATAGTTGTTTTTTTCCTGTAGGACAATAAGCAGTCTTTCAAAAAAATCTTCGCCACTTGTGGCTTGGCTTATTATAATACTTTCTTTTGTATTTTTCTCCTCTTTGCTTATTAAAGCTATTTTTCTTGCAAAATTCTCATTTTCTTCTCCGCGCAGGTTCATTTCTCCATTTGTGAGGATTATCCCAACAAGTTAGAAATTGTTTCTTCATTTTCTTTTTTTTTTTTTTGAAGATCAAGACATTTATCATTGACTCATTTTCTTAAATAAGAGATTCTTGTACCAAGGGTATCAATGAGATCCATTTTTCCAAGTCATCTAATGTATTTTTCATTGATTATAGAATTTATTGAATACAGTAATTTGTCGTAAAACATAGCATGGTTTCATTATGCCCAATTTTGTACTAATATTGACTAAATTCAGCAATATAGTTTTTTCAATATCTCATGTCCTAAAGCTCAATGTTATTATCTTCCTTTGCCACTCTCTAGCTTTTTCTTCGAAATCAAGTTCCACTCCCATAAATTTCGTTTTGATTTCCTTATATAATTTTTTGAACATAATAGCTGGTGTTTCCATCATTTTTAATATATTTTTACTTTCGTCATCTAATGAGTCACACCAATCAGCTACAATGCTAGAAAAAACTATGCTCAATATAATTTAGGAAATTTCCTGTAGTCCATGTGGTATTTAAATTCAAGACAATATTCATATCTCTTTTTCAATGTTCAAATATTTCTTTTCTATTACAGCTCCATGTATGTTTAGAATATAATTCTTTTGGATAATTGGGGTAAGGTTAATTTCTTCAAAGGATGTGATTTTCCTTAGGATGAACCCAAAGAAAAAGTTGATTATACTCCCTGTTGGAATGTATCTAGGTCTGATAAAATGGGTATTTCTTCACCAAATTATTTAGGTTTAGGACTCAATTGATTTCACTGTCATATGCCATTTTACTGCTTTTTTTTTTATCCAATTTACTCCTAATTTCCTTTAAAGAAACAAAATTAAGATCCTCTATTTTAATTAGATTCATCTGTTCATATATTTCTTTTTCTAACTTGACATTACTTGTCTTTTCATTATCACCAAATAATACATCTTGTTTTTCAATGATTGTGCCCATGATTTTGCTTAATTCTTCTGGTTTTATTGTTTATCAAACATGTTTTGTAATTCCTCAAAATTATACAGCGTATATTCCATCCACTTCTTTTTTTAATGTCATTTTTGATAATTTTTCAGTTGATTTTTCCCTTACTACTTTTCGAATTTTTATATCTAGCATAGGATATGGATTTATGTTTTTTAGGTTTTGGAAATGATATTTATGGTGAAATGGAGTACCAATACTTAAATCAGACGTTTCATTATGTCTAATTTTGTTAATTAAAAAAAGATAGGTTACAAACAATTGATTTTTTATCTCATTAAGTGCAATCTTAATTTTTGCTAATTTGGCTTTTAATTTTAAAACTATATTAGTAATATAATTTTATTGTAGTGCTATAAAGTGGTTCCTTCTAGTGAGTGCACAATATGTGAATAATTAGGAGTAGGATAGGTAGATGATGATTCAAATATTAAATACAGTTAATCGCATAATTAACTTATTTTTTGGTTACGTGGCTCTGATACCAATTGAAAGAGGACTTCGAGTAGTACTTATGAGAGAATTTACATATGCACAAAATTAAAAATTTTTGAAAGTAATTAAGTTTTTAAGAATTGGGGTTAAAATATAAATTTCAAAAGTTTAGGAGGTCCAAAAAATATAAGAGGTACCTAAAAATCAAGTTCCTAAAGCTCGAGGTGCTAAAATATTCGCTTCAAAAACTCAGGCCTAGAATTATTAATGTTGCATACCTCAGGGTGCCTCAGGATCAACTTCCTATAATAAGTGCCATTTCACATAGTTTATTTAGTGGTTGGCATGCATTATTCATTTTGAACATAATTCATCTAATTTCTGCATAAATTATTTAGATTCAACAACTACAATTTTAAGCGCAAGTGCATAATTTGACATTACCTTATAAGGTCTAATATGTAAATGATATAGCAAATTAAGCTATTGAAACTCACATGAATAAACTATAGTGATTATCTACATAAATAAGCAGGATCAGATAAAAATTAAATTATGCAATAAGAGACAAAAATAACCCCAAAAGAAATTAGTAAGACATCATTATCAGTCAAGGTTCCATCTTAGTCCTAGATGAACAACTTAGCTAGCTATAGTTACTGAAAACACTATCCAAATTCATCTAATCATAATATCAATTGTCGGTTTATTTCACCCACTATAACTAAACATTGATACTTGATTTCATAAAATTATGTCACATAAAATTATGGAATTAAGTACAACTTGTCTATATTTGACTCGCAAGTAAGATTTAAAGAGAAAAGAAAAATAACCAAATAAGCTTTGTTTTTTTTTTTTTGGCCTCCCCAAACTAGGCAACTTTGTCTTACTAAGAATCTCTGCTTTCTGATGAGAAATGGGAGAGAGAAGATGAGAGGATGGACAGGTAAGTGGAGTGTGTCAAAACTTAGGTCATTTCAAAGGTGAGACACACGGATAGAATTTCAAAGTCAGTGAATTGGACTTTGGTTCTGTGTAGACTTTGAGAATAGTTTGAGCTAACTTGTTAAGTAAACAGAGATCGGAGTATCAAGAATATGACTTGGGTAAAGATAATGCCACCATTAAGCCTTGAGACCCACCAATAAGTTGATTAAAGGCCCAGCCACCTTCAACCTATCTAAAGGATCTACTTAACTCACCATCAAGGACACTTGAATGAAGAGACAAAGATTTTTAGAGTCAAGGAAGCCGGTTTTCATTATTCACTTCAACTTTCAAGTGTCTCCTCCCTAGGGATGGCAACGGTTCGGATTCGGATCGGATGTATAGACATTCAAATCCGATCCAACTAATAATCGAATTTGAAAATTCAATCCATATCTAGCTCCGCTGGATTGGATGTTAAATCGGATTCGAATTGGTTTCGGATCGGATTAAATCCGAATATAATCGGATATAATCTGATTATATATTTTTATTCAATATTTGCATAATTTTTTTATTTCCAACCTTATATTTGCTCACTTATAAATGTAATATTAAATACTTTTTTAATATCAAATAACTTTTTATATTAAACATTTAAATGTGCTAAAGTAAAAAGTGTTGGAAAAAGAGAATGCAAATTCACTTTAGAGTAAAATGGATAGACAATAGTACAACAGTTGGAAGGAAAGGAAGAAAATACAACTTTGATTGACAAAGATGAGAGAGCGAGAAAAGGATCGAGAGAGAAGAGGAAATTAGCTAAGAAAGAAGATTGTACTACACATAAAGTGCAGACCTTATTCGGATTTGTTGAGGATTATCATATTAAGATTTTTCTATCTTCAAAATAGTTGAAATTATTAAAAAAAGATATCGGATTGGATGTTAATCGGATCGGATGGACTCACCTCCCAAAAAATTCGCTCGGATCGGAGTCGAATTCGAATTATTTTTATCAAACTCTGAATCGAATTATTTTTATCGGATTCGAATAAGATAATTTTATCTCGGATCGAATCGAATCAAATTTACATCGAATTCGAACTATACTGTCATCCCTACTCCTCCTAATAAATTCCAACATTGCAATTTGTAGGGAAAAATGGTTTAACTCCTTTTTTAATTGAAAAAATGGATTAACTCCTAGTCAAATGAAAAGACAAGCATCAGACTAGTACATTCAACCAGAAAGCATTTAAACTATAAATGCAGGAAATTAAAGAAAAAAACACGAAGGATTAGGCTTGTCAATGATAATTTAACCCCTTTGATGTTTCATCTTCCACCCATAAATGCTTGTTCATTCTAGGGCTTCCAAGTTAGAATAACTTGTATTAAATTGGGTCTCTTAAATAGAACCTCAAGAATATTGTCAAACCATGTAGCGTTATTGGAGGAAAATAAGTGTGTCATGTCTCTTAGAATATCCGCAGGAGTAGTTTCACAGTTGTCATCAAAAACTTTGATAGATTACTGACTTTAGTAAGTGACTGGTTTAGGCAGACCAATGACTTTGATGGAATTATCTATGGTAGGATCTTTGAAACAGACCTTGGACTATTGTCAAAGTTGTTGGGATAAACTTTGAGTTGGTAATCATTTAACTTTCACCCCAAAAGCAACTTTTTAGCTAAGATAGAATGTGTAGCTTGGGCTTCCGTTGACTAAGGGCATGGATGGCTTAGACCCTTGGAATCACACGCTGAATTAAGTGATGGATGAGTGAGTGAGTGTTGCACTTCCCTCTACTCCCTTTTTATATCAATCTCATGACCTCTTTACTGCCTAGAAATTCATAAGAGAGAATTAATATCAGTTTAACTCCTTAGCCATCGCACGATTGACTTGCATGAAAAAGGACTAGTCTTAAGTTGGAAATTAATCTTGAGCAACAGGATTAGACTATGTTAACAAAGGTGTTGATTGAACACACACAAAAGCGTCACTGATTTGTTGGACAAGCTGCTAAGAAGTAGTGCACTTGGCGACTTGAATTATTGCAGGCGCATAATAAGAAAATTGGGTAAGTAAGAAAGAGTTTGGGTCACATGTTGGGCTTCACATGCTAAGATCACATCATATGAATGGGCAACTGGGTGTATGTAGGAAGGAGACATCACCACTACTACATTGGAGCAACATGAGTTAGGCCCACCTGAAGGTAATTAGTGAGAGTGAAGGAGAAATGAGTTGTTTCTAATTCTTCAAAAAATAGGTCCAAATGTGAGTTATGGAAGAGAGAGAAAGAGGGTGTTGAGGCGGGCCTAGGTTGGACGTGGCAGGGAGTATACAGTTAGGTTGGCCAAGGCCCAAGTTGTTGGGCTTCTTCTCACTAGGTCGTATGGGCTTTAACTAAGGCTAGAATTGTACAAAGAATTGAGTCTTGATGAAAATTGAATCAATTTATTTGGTTTTGCACCCATATTCGAACATTCTTCTTCACCTAAAAAATCATGGATGATGTGATACATTTCAAAGATTTAAAAGTAGCTAAAATGAGAGGAAAATGTATGTGCAAAATATGAATTATCAACACTCATCGCCAATGATTTTCTCACTTGACCGAGGTTGAGTTTTGTCTGTCCTACAGAGTTATTTCCAATAGACTCTGTTCTATAATTTTGATGTTTTCAGATGTAGCCCCTTTCCCCCTCCCCCACTGAAGATGTTAAAGTGTGATTAAAGTTGGTTCTAAGTGGTCATCAAATAAGATAGATACATTTTTAATATCTAAATGAGTATTTGTTTAGGATCTAAATAAACAATTATTAAGCATATAAATTAAGATTTCGGTAGCTTGGAGTTAATCATTTTGATCATTCAAAGAAAAGTAGCGAGTTACTAAAATATAGAGTAACTAGAAAAGAAGGGAAAAAGATGAAGAATAATAATAATAATGAGGCAAAAAAAAAAAATTGTAAGGACTGCAACTAATAATGGAATAACATGTTGCAATATTCCTTTAAAAGAGCAAAAATGAAAAGAGAAGGCATGCCCATTACGAATGAAAATGAAGGGGAAAAAGGGGCAAACATATGCAGGCTAGTTATAGTAATGACTTAAGTTTGAGATATCTCCCATGTGAGTGATCAAACTTGCCCCGGTACTGAAGTTAGTTTTTTTAATTATATTATAAAAATATTACTTTTAACATATGTACCCAGCGATGGCACTAAATATTTTTTAAAAAATATTGTCTTATAAGTGCACAACATAATAGTAGTTAGCTTGCAAAAATAGATTAAACTCAAAAAAACAATGGTTGATCGATTAAGTTATTTAAGATTGCCCACAAAAGCAGCTGTTTTTTCTTGTGGTTGACTTTTCTTCATTGTATGTGCTTTCCCTTTCTTTGTTTATCATGATGTTGAGTTGCAAATTGAATGACATTTCTTATAGAATTCTCTCGGTGATCCTCAAACATAAGATGCATTGTTGGTCTTAGTGAGTCATTGTGCCACACGCAAGCAATCAATCAGGTCATTGGGTGTTTGTAAAAAATTTTAAAAAAAAACTAAACCCTGTTTCCTCACTCGATCATTTTATAAGTTCTTTGTAATAACGAAGAGATCTCAAAGGACCGCTTTTTTATAAATTGTTTGTGATAATCGAAAGATCTCAAAGGGCCGCTTGTTCTATCATTTTGAGGCCTAGAAAACCATATTTGTAGATTCAAATATGCCAGTTGAAGAAACCATTTGAGACATGTTTGGGTTGATGGATCAATGTAACCATCCTCTGCACATGACATGAATGTGAACATAGAGTTTGTGCTCCCCATATTAAAATCCAAACTAGATCTATTACTTGGGCCATTTCCCTTGCTCACTTCTTCCACATTCATATTTTGATGTACACTCGCTACAACACTTGAATCTTCCATTCTAATCTCAGTATTCCTAAGGGTTGACTCAAATATTTGGTAGTGGATCCCTTATAAATAGTGTCCACTCATCGAAGTAGTTTGATCACCCTTTTTTTATTTTTTTCCCCAGCCTTTTGCTTGTTACATTAACTATGCTTTAATTAGCATCCATCGACTTGTCCTTGTCCGCGTTCGTTATTAAACAATTTTGCACCTTCTTAACATCCTCTATTAGGTTTGCATGATCAGACTTGGTACCTCTATTTGAGGTTATGGCATATATAGGTAATGTATATTAGTTTTAAAGGGTTAAAGACAACCATATCATCTACTTGGGAAAATTTTTTGGCATGGTTATTGCAACCAGCCCCATCTTTCTTAAAAATTTTTTTTCTCACTAGAAGTATTACATATCTTTTTTAAATCTACTTAATTCCTTCCTTAGTTCTTCGTTGTTTGGGTCAAATCAAATAGCTACAAAGAAGGTCTTAACAAACAACTTACTTCAGCCCCATTTTCAACAAAGTTTGGCTCTTGAAATTGAACTTTAACATTAAGCAGATTGAGTTTCATAATAAATCACACTAGAAGTTTCGTTAATTCAAATTCGTTTAATTTAAACTAGCAACCAACTATGCTCAAATTAGTAGAGATTCTTAGCTCCTCCATCAAGTTTGCATTATGATCATTTTCAGGGACAGACACAAACATATATTGGAGAGATTTGTTATACCTGTTAGGGCCGGTTCTGTAGGCCTTCGATGTGAAGAATTTATTTACGTCCTCTTTGAATTCGTTACGCTTCACTAATGCCTCGCGAGGAGATTCCATCCTATGATAGCTCTTCTCACATACTCATCATTTTCATCTATAACTTGGTTTTTAGATAGTCTAACACATAATGATCTAGATTGACAAGCCATCGGAGATGACCCTTGCAAGGTTCTAACCCTATTTTTTTTCCCCCTGATTTAAGCAACCAAAAATTCATTCCCACCTATGCTTTCTCTCGATCAAGTCTTGGTCATCAAAGCTAGAACAAAGTACACAAGTTGGGATGAAACCTAGAACCAGATGATAGGTGCCCAAAATATTTAGGAAAGATAGGAAGTAAATCCTAAGTCTATGAGAAAAAAGAGGCAAAGAGGAAGAAATAGAAAAGGTAGAACGAAATTGATGAGCTGGGGGATGGTCACGAGTGGCAACAAGTTAGAGAAACTAGTGACAATTGCTTGATGTGATGCTAGTGGAGCCTTTAACGAGAGGTGATATTATTGGGAGCAAGAAAATTGGTTGGTGAGAGATAGAACACTTGCGTCTTTTGACTTGGCAAAATGTATTTCTTTGTTATAAAAAATTAGGCAATAGGTTGTCCTTAAAACAACTTATATACTTAGTTTTTATACATTATTAGATTAGATTTTAGGTATTGGATTAGATTAGATATTATCAACTTTAACGTTATTGACTTTTGGGATGTTATTATTGCTATGTTCTTTCATTTATGTACAACAGAGTTGTTATAGTGCTATAGGTAAAATTATATGATGGATCAGGGCCATATAACAATGTGCACTGTGTGTACCAATCAACTTGCTAATGAGCATTTATATGACGTACAAATGAGTATTTTGCTAATGGTCATTTATATGGTCTAAAAATGAACATTTGTATGAAGTACAAATGAGTATTTTAATATTTTTATGTATCTTGCAGTACTTTATTTAAGAGTGTTGTTAGAGGACAATTATTAATACAAATAGGGCCTCCTTTTCAGTTTTAAGGAAGAAAAGGCTTCTTCTGATGTTTTGTTTATACCTCTAGGTTATTTTATTAGTGTTTAATATTTTTGTTTTCTTTATTATACATTTCATTACTTTTAGGAAAATATAGTATTGTTGTCTACTATTTTATAATTAACGAGTATTTATTCATTTTCTAAATGAGCTTACATAAAGTTTACAAATGAGTATTTTGAAATTGTTCTTATAGATCCATAATTGTTAGATTTTTCTTTTAACATAAGTATGTACTTCTAAATTACAAAATAATTTTTATTAAAAACTAAAAATAATAGTTTGGACAAGGTTTGAGTTGAACTTTTTATTGATTCGAAATGCCACAAAGCAAATGAGCACACCAATATGCAAATGATTCCCCCCCCCTTTTGCCAAGGAGAACATAACATTAACATTAAATTTATTAGTGCATTTCTCATTTTCTTATTGACCTCATAAGCACACAAACAAAAAATTGACAAAAATGGGAAAAGGTGGTGTAGACCAGGTCTAATAGGTTGGCATTCATGTTGCATAGTGGCTCGGTCCATTATAGACATACTAGTACTATTGCTACAAAATAATTTTCCTCATTACTACACTAGGGCTCTGTTTGGATGGGGGAGTAGAGGGAAGCAAGGGAGAGTAAAGGGGATTAAAGACTCTTCGTAATCTATGTTTGGGAGTAAGAATGAGAGAATAAGGAGGAGTAAGGAAGAGTTACTCTTACTCTTCTTTACCCTCCTCAACTCCCCATATCCTTGCTCTCCAAAATGGGATGTAAGTAGGGGTAAGGAAGAGTAAGATATAACACAATTACATATTTGTCCTCATAAATCTAAATATCATCATATATATATATATATTAAAAGTTGGATAGAAGCAACACATGAATGCCATTTATAATGCCACATAGGATGCCATGTGTAATGCCATACAGAATCAATTAACTCCATAAATATCCATTTATGGTTAAATTAATGCAATGTTATTAAATGAAAAAAAATTAACCTTTTGCATATCTTATATATGCATTACTTAGAAAGACTAAAAAGGAATCTTATTACATTAATAAACTGAAAAGATGGTCTATAAGATGTGTCCATAAAAAACGAAGCCTTACATATTAGAGAAGTTTGAGAAAAATAGTAAACAAGTAATAAAGGTATAACACAAAAAGAATTTAAAGTGATTAAACAAAAAAAACAACGATACCTAAAAAAGTAAAAAAAATGATAATTATGTTATTATGTAATTATCACTACTTTTAAAATTGACATAATTTTAATTTTTTATTCATCTTAATGGAATTTTTTAAAAACAAATCAACTAAAATATTTGCATTAAGTTTACATATCTTATGCAGTAATTAGTGAGACTATAATATAATCTTTATTAAGTTAAAATAAATCAAAAAGATGTTCCACTTGACGACTAAAATTTGCTCATAAAAGAAAAGATGTCTCACATATTAGAGAATTTTCTAAAAATAGTAGATAAATAATTACGTAATAACACAAAAGGAATTTAAAGTAATTTAAGTGAAAAAAGAAAAAGAAACTGCAATAATTAACTCATAAAAAAAAAAATTTCTACACTGCAACATCAACTCTATATGTTAAAGCAACTTATGTCACATACTCTTATTACTCATTTGTCATAAAATTTAGTGTTAAAAAATACAAAGTTTTTAACAAAGAAATGACTTAACAAATGGAATAAAAGTGAAAGTTGAAATTAAGAACAAAGAGGATATTATTACAACAAAAAAGGAATTGAGAAGAAACACTCAACTTTTAATAATTGCATAGTCTAACATATTAACTTATTTTCGCTATTTGAAAAATATCTATTATAGTAATAATATATTTAAACAGCGTTTGCATTACGCTTTTGCATCGCAAGGGTATAATCCTAGTAATATATTATAATCTACTTAGCAAGGGTATATGTGTTAATTCTTTCATTTACTTTTATTTACTCTTCTATTCTCTGCAACAAAGGTAAGTCTTTATTCTCCTTAAACTCCAAAATAAGAATAATTACATTACTTTTATTTACTCTCTCTTACTTATCCTTACTCTTACTAAGTTACTCCTCTAACTTACTCTCATCCAAACATGCCTTTAACACTTATAAATCTGTTAAAAACTGAAAATAAATATGGAAATATTTTTCCATGCATTACATGATTCCATAAATCAATTTGTAAATAGTGTGTAACTATTGTGTACCTCCTTTCTCATCAAAAATGAAAAACAAACACATATTAGTTAGAAAAAATCGGATTGGAAATGCGGGAAAGATCGCATCTCTCGTGTGAAGCTGTGAACCAATAGGACTTCGTAATCAGCCTCTATCCAAATCCTCTACTCTCTTCCACTGCTGGCAAGTGGCTTCACCCGTCTATAACTAGCCGTCATTTAAATTTTTTTTAAAAAAGGAAAAGAGAAATTCCGATATGACCCTTCTTCTCCGGCCGCCATCTTCGCCGCTCTTCCGATCATTTTCCGGCGCTGGCGCTGGCGCCAGAGACTCGAAGTTGGCTTTCTTTCCTGACCCTAATCAATTGCGGTCCAATTATTCTCGCCGGCGGCCGAGAACGACGTCGTTTGCCAGAGCCGGCGATGTGGACTCGTTCACGGAGAACTCCGGGTACCTGTTCGAGCTCAGTGAGTCAGAGGCCGAGTTGATTGCCGACTACGATGTCGCAAGAATCACCGCTGTTTATCGGAAAAAGCCGGCGATTTTGGCTCGCCGTGTGTTTCAGACTGGTGCGACGCTTGGGAGGTGGGTTGTGCTTCGCTATATTGATGGGCTTATGGAGAGAGCTGATGCCATGTTCAAGGTCAATTTTTTCTATCTCTTACCTCGTTGATTATGATTGATTACAGTTATTCTTACAGTTGCTTAACCACTCAATTTAATAATAAATGTAGTCTGCATATTGCTGCTCTAATGTGTTGGAATGTGACATATGTAACGTCATTATCTGAGCAAGTTCTTAGTTTTCATTGGTCAAAAAAAAAAGAGAAAAGGTTTTGTTAAATGTTATCAACCACCCTGTATTTTTGGGTAGTTCAGGCGTTGTGATTGTAAGGTGGGAGCAGCTACTATGCTGATCCCTTCTTATGTGTCACCTCGCTGTTCTGTAGGTTAAGGTGAGAGGTCACCCTTTCAAGGGCTTTGTTACTTGTTTGGGGACACCTTAGTAAGGAAGGCAAGAAATGGGATATAGAGGCTCCACCCTCCGCCCTTTTTTTCTTTTCTTTTTGGGTTTTTTTTAATAAAAAAAAATTCATTTTTCTGAAGTGGGAAGTGAGTTGGGTACTAGATCACCCGCTCGGTGGTGAGGCTTCCACCTTGATCGCAACGAAAATGATGGGAAACCTAGCATGGATCTGCTCGGCACCATTGTGGATCCTACCATGTCAAGGTGTGGGAAGTTTGATGTGTCATATGTATTGAGAAGCTTGATTATTATCCATGTTACTCTATTTTGTATGCCAGATATAGTAATAGATATACATGAAGCTTTAATGGAAAATGGTCCAAACGTGGTGGATCTCAAATGGTGAAAGAAAATGTCCATCAATAGATGTCATATTGCAATATCCTATTTTCTAAAAAACATGTCAAGTGCCAATTGGAAATGGATCATCATTAGCTTGACATTTGATATTATCAATTTTGCTTGGACAGAAAGGGCTGGTAAAATGAGAATGTCACTTGTGTTTCTCCATTTTGTTTGCAGGTTCGAGCTGCAGAGCTTCGGAAGATCCTAGTGGAACTTGGTCCGGTAATTGCAGGCATAGTTTTATTATGGTTGCTTATTAATTTCTGTTCGCTCTTTTGTAATCTTGGTGCTTGTGGTGGACTATTGCATCCATTTGTACAAGTATAACCATCTCAATCTAGTGCTAATGTGTTTGAATTAAGCATCTACTTGTCTGCTCAAAAATTATTGCTTATGCCTGTGATGTACATAGCTAAGAGCCTTGTGAGACTTTGGGTTATCGTTTAAGTTTGGTCTTTTTCTTTGTTCTATATCTAACTTCTGTATTTGTTCAGACACATACTGTAGTGTCAGCAGTAGAGTCATCTGACTCAAGAAATTGTTTCAGGATCATACAGTGTCTGCTGGTTAGCTGTTGTTGAATGATGGATCTTACATTGTGTGCACATTTCTTCAACGACTGTCATAAGTGTCTTGAAAGGTCAATCTCTTACAGCCGTGATCCCTTTCAACAGGCGAAGTTTTAAGGCTTGATGAGTGTTGGCTGATGATACTTTATTACTTTTCCAAAATGCAGTTAACCAATGAGTTACTCAATTTCGTAGCTTATTGCCTATTTTCCAGCTGCTGAACGAACTGCCAAAAATTTGATTTCTGTTCGGGCTATTTGGTTTATGGTGTGTCAATTATCCGCTCACAGGAGAAGTTGTGCACTTTGGAGGTGGAAGCAGTAGCATATTAATGACAATGATCTAATGTGGATTTGGCTGAAGGAGAATCTAAGAAGCTACAGAAGAAAACAGACAAGTGTGTAGTCATAGAAATCTACATGCAATAATATTAAGAAAACATTAAGACGAATGGAATAGTACCATAAGCAATCATAACAGATAAAACTATGATGAAGATGTGTTAATACAACAATTATGAGTAATTAGAAACATATAAATTCTAAAACCTTTCGCGAGATGCCTAAACACCAAGTTAAGGAAGAAAGAGGTTGAAATGGGGCCCTCTCTACAGTTTGCAATTCTTGACCATCACAAACTTTTATTGAGGGTCATGCCCTCGGGACAGTGCACATGGACTGAATCTTGTCTAATGACTGCACCAATTTTTCTTGACGTTTTGGAGGCAGTGGAGCCTTGCTTCATGCTTCTTATTCTCGAATCTTGATAGTTTTAACTACTTTGTCCTTCAAATCCTGTATCGCCCTCATTGTCTTTTGCACTTTGAAGTGCAACACAAATATTGGTGATTCTAGGAGGACACTATGAAGGAGACAGATATAGGTAATCTTAAAAGGATACTGACGGGACAAAGTCACAAGGACAAAAGAAACCATTTGCGGCTGCCTTCTTTTTTTGGTGAGAGGGCCAAAAGAAGAAAAGGAAAAGAAGGGAAAAAGAAAAGAAAATGTCTGGTAGGGGATTGGAACTTGGGCTACGTAGGTGAGCAATTTTCTTGTAATCTGGTTATGATAGATTACCTGAACGTGTATAGATAGTACATGTCTTCTATCCACTTTCTGATTTAAATTGCTATATACCTGGTTCTTGATTATACCTGTCTATAGATGCCATGCGCTATCTATGGGCATGAGAAGCTGTCTCCTTTGCTCCCCCAGTAGAGAAATGAATTATTTCCAATAGTAGAAAAGATGTCCAAGTGAGAACAAGCAGTCCTCACATAGCAAGAATAGTATAAGAAGCTTTCTGATCCTGTTGAATATATTAGCCAAGGTCAGTGGATAGAAGATTTTGTAAAGAATAAAAATTCAAACAGAAGCATAGTATGTCTTTGTCCCAAAGCGCTGCTCTATGGAGATGTTGAGTTTGGAGATTTGCATGTCTCTATTGTTTCCTGAAATCTTGGTGCAGTAAATGATGGCAAAAGGGCTTGCATCCAACTTCAAATACCTTTGCCTCCATCTCACAAATTCCCAAGGCTCACTTAGAAGTATCACCATCATGTCAGGAACACATCTTAATGCTTCTCAGAATGGCTTGAAATGCCCATCAAACTATACCACAAAAGAGTTTAATGCTGAAAAAGGTGCATTTTAGTCTTCTACTCTGAAACAACAATTTGATTGTCAGTGTAAGCTTTGTTAAGGACAATGATCCCAGTGAAAGCCCTGAATTTTTGAAGGTGTTTTCACATTCCAAATGATGTTACGGAAAGGGAACGGAGCATAAGTTCCTGAAATAAAGTTTACTGATAGGAGCTGCTGTATTTTGAATGCTTCACCCCTCGTTCTCAGATTAAGCTAAGCAATGAAAAGACATGAATAAATGAACAAAGGCATACAACTCAGATACTTCCATGCTGTCTACACATGTCATGGAATAGCAGTTCGAAGAAACATTGATTTCATCGAAAGAGTAGATATGAGTTATCAGCATTGAAGAGTGAAGAAGGGCCACGAATCCATGGTTAGACATCTTAAAAGGAAATTACAAATCCAGAATAAGGCATCATATCTTGTAGCCTAGGCTTAAAGTGACAATACGCCTGCATTCATGGCCCATTTGTTGTCAAAAGGGTCATATTTGTTCCAAATGAACGTGTGCCCAGGTTATGCCCATGCATTTCCCTTTAAGTTTGTGCGTTAGACATCAAATTTCTAGCTTTGTCCTCAAAATTGTACCAATAGTCCTGGGACATTGTAGTCCGAAATAACTTGTTTCATAGCTAATTTCGTGCCCCCCCCTCTCCCCCTGGTATGCTAGGATTGAGTGACATATGGCCCGTGTTTTAAGACCCAGGTCCACGAGATAATACCAAGCTTCCAGGACCCAATCTGTTCTATACCATAGGCCTACAAGTTTTAGGTTTTGACACGAAGTTGAAAATCACTGTTGGGGTCACTCTTGATGTCTATTTGAATAATCACTATTGAAGATCGAGGGATCTTGTAGGACAGCTGTGTCTTATCATCCCTTTTTTCTTTTGGTTTTGAGAAATCTTGTGTAGTGGGAGGCAAGTGTTTCATTGTGAGTGGTTCATTTTGTTTATAGGCGACATCCTCTTGGCCTCATCATAATATGTTTTGATTGCGCATATAGCTATATATGGAAAGGCCTTTTCAGGAGTTTACCTAGTCTAAGTTCATTAGACTCATTTATTCCTTTTGTGTTATTTGTTTGCTTGTTTTTGCTTAATAATTATAGGAGCTACACTAAATGCACAATTTTGTTCGGTGGCCATTTGTTTGTGGATTGCAATTATATTTTCAATGTGCTAATGTGGTTCCTTTATGGATTGCAACTCCACATTGATCCTTTCATAGTGTTGCACAAGTGGCATCTACATAGATATCAAATGTTGCATCCTACAGAACGCTATTTGGACAAGGGCTGGGCTCAGTGGAGAGGGGGGCCCGGTAGGCTGTACCGCCTGTACGAATGAATGCTATTTTCTGTTTTGCTGACCTATTTTTTGCGGGGCAATTGATTTGTTCTTCTTTTGGTTTGTTTCCTCTGATAACTAATCTTAACTTAGCGAATTTTGTTTCACTACAGGCATACGTGAAGATTGCTCAGGCTGTTTCATCCAGATCTGTAAGTTTACTTATGTTGCTAGTTCGATCATTCTTGATACTTTGTAAATGCAGGGTTGTGGTTCTGAAGTTGATGATATTAAGTGTATGCTTTGGAAATCCGACTCTGCTATGTCTATTCTTGACCTTTTACTTCTCATGCTGAACATTCCCTTCTCCTTGGTGCTGCTGTGGCAGCAGGAAATGCCTTCAAACAGGATTTCTTTTTTGTCACCTTGTATAACTGTACTCCAGTGGTGTTGAGAAAATGAGCTCTTCATCATCTGAAGCTTAAGAGGAGATTATTTTATGTTGCAACATGATGAGTTTAAATTCATGCTCTATGCCATAATATATTGAGTGTAAAATCATTATTGTCTTGTTTATAAATGCTGGATTTCTGAAATACAGTGCCAGAATGCTTTTCACCAGAATTATCTCCTTTAGTTTAAAGAGAAGACAACCAAGAGTCCTATTGTTTATATTTGCAAAAATCCCCTCAGCAAGAATTTATGGATGTGACTGAAGTAATATTTCTCATCGAGTTAACATTCATCCGAGTTGCTAGCTATGCGGCTTAAGTGGAATTGTTTTTGGGGTTCTGTTAAGCTCCCTTTATCTTTATGCATCCTTGAGGTAGTTGACATTTGGAATTTAGATATTGATTTCTGGAGTGACTTGATATCCTCGCCTTAGTCCCACGTTTGTGATCATGCTAATCTAGTGCAGCAACTCTTCTTGTAGGATTTAATTCCACCATCATACTTGGAGGAACTTTCACTATTGCAAGACCGTATAAGTCCATTCTCTAATGAAGTTGCTTTCAGCACTATAGAGCAGGAACTTAGGGTGGCGATAGATGAAATTTTCTCAGAAATTTCACCAGAACCAGTAGCTGCTGCATCACTTGGCCAGGTACCATTTTTTTCGTGAAGTTGGCTAGATAGTTTTATCTGGGAAGAGCTTTTTTACCGCCTTGGGTTGAGGATAGTTTTATGTGAAAGTTTATGTGAAAGTTTACTTTGGTTCATACTTGAATCAAGGAATGCTTTATAATCATAATGTCTTAAGAAAGGTATACAAAGCAAGACTGCGGCAAAATGGACAGATGGTTGCTGTCAAGGTTCAGAGACCTGGTGTCAAAGCTGCTATCGCCTTGGATATACTTATCTTACGTTTCGTTGCTGGAATAATTCGGAGAGCTGGAAAGTTCAACACTGATCTCCAGGTATTGCTGCAGTTTGGCTATTTGCAACGTTCATATGTGCACACTGGATTATGCAATCTTAGGGTATACATTTATTAAATCAAGTACAGTTGTAGGAAGCATATTGAAAAATAATAGTTAATTGAACAAGCCCAATGATAATCATCAAGTTATTGGATTGCATTGACTTTGCTCCATCTTTGCAACAAATAAGTCATCAATGTCGTCTTTAACAAAATATTCAGGACCTGAAAAAGTTTTCCCTATTTAACTTGTTGAACTCTCTGAACATAGCAATTATGAAGTATTATTCGTTGATCTCACCGATATCGCAGAGCAATATCTCTTTGCTTTTTGAGAATTCTGTCTCATCTCTTTCTTTTCCTGCT
>NCQV01149325.1:0-13240 GCA_002740545.1 Lophocereus schottii
CGCCTTAAGTAGATGACTTATTTGATCAATTACAAACAGCAGGAGTCTGATCTAAAATTGATTTGAGGTGAGGGCGTCATCAACTTAGTATTATATCTTAATACATTACCAAAACCACACTACGGATTATGTCTGGGTCATGATGAATTCACTATGATGCTTTTTGGCCTAATTAATGGCCCCCGTCCATTACGGATCTTATGAATAGAGTTTCAAACCATATCTAGACAAGTGGTGGTGGTGTACATAAAAGATGTCTTGAAATACTCTAAGGACAAGGAGGAGCATACTGTTCATTTGAGGATAGTGTTACAGACCTTGAGGGAGCATCAATTACATAGCAAATACAAGAAGTATGAGTATTGGTTTGAAGTAATGGTGTTTTTGGGACATATGGTATTAAAGGAAGAAATTAAGGCTGATTTGCAAAAAGTGAAAGCAATTAAGAAGTGCCAAGACCCACCAATGCATTAAGACTAAAAACGTTTTGGGTGGGTGCAGCAGGGAATTATCGAGTTTAGGAAAGATTTGACAAATATCATCTTCCCTGACCAATTTGTTGAATAAAGCTATAAAGTTAACAAGAAGTTAAACTAGTGTCTTATGCCTCCCAACAACTCAAGCCTTATGAGAAGGATTACTTAGCCATGATATGGAGTTAGCAGTTGTAGTTTTTGCAGTGAAAATTTGTAGACATTACTTGTATGGGGTACCATGTAGAATCAATACTGATCATCAAAGCGTGAAGTACATCTTCACTCAAAAAAAAAGTTCAATCTACATCGAACATCAGTTGTAGCAAATCCACTATCAACCAAGAACTGGAAATATTGTCACAGACACCCTGAATAGGAAGGCATAACATACTGTGAACACTATAGTGATTACTCAACTGAATTTCTTGAGAGAGGTTGAGGACTTGCACATTCAATTAGTGTCATACTGGAAGGCAAATGTTCAACTGCTAGCACTTACCTTACAACCCCCTAATCTAATGGAGGAGCATAGAGTGAATTAAGATAGAGATCTTGCGCTCCAAAGAATAAAGTAAAATCTTAAGAAAGAAGATCTTAGAGGAGGCTCATATTACTCGCTATTTGGTTCACTGATAAGGCACCAATATGTACACCATTTGAGGCAATATTTTGGTGAAACAATATAAGAATAGAAATTGCAGAATACATAGATAAAGGTCTGAATTGGCAAAAAGGCCAAGACAGAACACCAGTGTCCTGTAGGTGAATTGAGACCTTTAGAAATTCCCATTTGGAACTGGGATTTCAATTGACTTTGTCATGGAATTCCCTCAGATATAGTGTCTGATAGAGATCAGAGATTTCAAGCCTGTTGTGGCATGCACTTCAAGGAGCCTCTGGAACTAGATTGAACTTTAAGAAGTTCTTATCATCCTGAAATGGATGGGCAAGCATCTAAAAATATCAATGGATCAACTCCTATAAGTTGGCACTTGTAGTGCTTCACGACCAACATTTGGATTTGAAGAAATTATGGAACTCCTAGCAGTCAATGCTGTGATAGCACTAGCAAAGAATCCTTCATTAAACATCAGGATAAAATGGCGACAGACATTGACAGCAAATTATCTTATGAGTCGTGAAGATCTTCTTTAGCATTTAAGAAGGCGACATATCTCCAAAGACTTTTACAAGCTTATCATTAGAACCGACAAAAGAGCTATGTTGATAAAAGAAGGAGATTCCTGAAATTTTCGATATATGATAAAGTTTTTCAAAAAGTCTCACCAACTAAAGGTGTATGGAGGTTGCACTGCGACTTAAATTGAGGCCAAGATCTTTTGGACCACATCAGTTCATGGAAGGGTCAAATCCTATAATTTGTCTACCAGATCTACCTGCACGACTCAAACATGTGCGTAACATGTGTTGTATTCCTTACCTTACAACTCAGATAGTACATTTCAGATCCTGACCATACTGTCATAATCAAATCCCTTGCAGTCATTGAGGGTCTTGTGTTTCAAGAGCATCCAACTCAGACATCGAATGACAGGATGTAGCAGTTAAGTATCAAGCAGATACCTCAAATCAAATTGCCTTGGGCAAATCATACCTCCCCAAAAGCTACTTGGGAACTGAGCAAGAAGTGAAAGCTAAGTACTTTTATTTATTTTAAATCAGCTTGCATGATAGTCAAAGTTCATAAGTTTCGAGGACGAAATTCTTTAAGGGGGGAAGGCTGTAATAACCCGATCCTAAATCATGTTTATTTAATTAATTAAGCTATATTATTAATTTTTCACATTTATTTATCTCATTTATCTTCCCAATTGGGAGAATTCATTTGGGGCTCCACTTTGCGATTCGAGTTTCATTTACCGAAAATAATTTTTTAGAAAAGTTGATATTACGCCTCAATAATTATGATTTAAAAAGATTGAATTATTTTTCATGATATCAAATTTAATTTCAAACTTTTAAAAAAAAATTTCTTAAAAAATTAATTAAATTAATCGTACCCGATTTGAGATTTTTCACAAAACCGAGCTCATTTAAGGCCAATTTTGGCCCAACAAGATTACACCTCTTTTTACTTAGCTAATTACCATCATTAGGCTAATTATAATTAACAGAATCTGATTTTGGAGGAGAAATCTCAGCCAAGTCTTTTGCTTTGCCTTCATTTCATTTCTAGCCAAGTCAAGTGCATAAACCACCTAAGCAAGCAAGACCATCTTCTTCCTCCTCCACCTCCTCCTCTATGGCTGACCTCTGCCCAGCCTGCTGCCGCCATCTTCTGCCTCCAGTTATGGTTGCTGCCGGCTAGCCCCACCAACACAGCACCACCAGCTGCCCCCCCAACCACCACTAGCACCAAACGCAATACCACCTTCACATCTTCTTGTATTCAAGCTTAAGTGAGGTAATCTTTGCATCCAACTTTATATAATTCTTGATTTTATGTTAGTTTTGATCATGAATCACGTTATTTTGATGCAATCAAGAATTATTTTGATGTTTTATTGGTTGGATCATCTTGAAAACAAGTGATGTTTGAAGTTGTTCATGGTCATGCAAGTTTAGGTGATGGTGATGGATTTTGATTGTTTTAAATGAGCTTTTATGATATTTGGTGTTGGTAATGAATATCAAGATGTTTATGTTGATTTATACAAGTTAAAGAGTGATTTTAGTGGGTGGTTATGTGAAGAAAAGATTGAAAATAAGTGAGTTAGAGCTGAGAAACACACCAGAAACAAGGCCGAATTTGGGATTAAACTGGTGCTGGTTGGCACTTCCAAAATTCCTGATTTTTGTTGTAACAATATCCTGATATGTGATCTTTTAATAGGATTTGGAATTACTCAATTTCGAGTTGTGTGGACAAAGTTATGACCAATTTACTCAAGACTGTGCAGAATACATTGAAACTGGAAACTGAATTGGGACAGTAACTTTACGGAACAACTGGTATTTATTGGGTCACTGAAAACTTCTGATTTTTGGTGTGTCGCTAGATCAATGAGTTATCTTTCAAATGCCTTTTGAATCGCCTTAATCCGAGTTATGTGGAAAAAGTTATGGCCGTTTTGCTACAACTGTGCAGATTGGACTGAAATGGTGCTTGTTCGTGTTCTACCCTAATTTTAGGGACCTTACTGTGGGAATCATACTTGGTGTCCTGAATAAATGCTTTAGCGGACATTATGAGCTTTTCATATTGGGATTTTACATCTTATTTGGAGGTTACGAGTGAAAGATATGGATTTTCTAATGCAGACCATCAAACGGTAGCATAAGTGAACGCAGAAATCGAGACATTCGGAAATATTTTCAGAAGTTTCTATACAATTATGGGTATTGCAAGGAAATTACAAATTGTAGTGAGTTCAACAAATTTGTTATTGATAGAAGCTTCCTTGTGTCTGAGAACCGAGTTAAGTAAGCATGAAAATGAAATTTGGGAAGTAAGCGGAGTAAAAACTCAAAATCAGTGTCCTTTGGGCCAAGTTAGGGCATTATATGAGTTTTTATGAACCTCACAATACCCCTTATGGCATAAACCATTTGTCACCCACTGAAGAAGTATTAACCATTCTATTATCCATTTCAAAAGCATCAGACTTCTCATTATCCATTTTAGAAATATAAGAAACCAATATTTCATTTATATCAATTACAATCCTTTTCATTATCATCTCAATCATTTCCATTTGGTCTATTTTGCTTCAATTTATTGTATTTCACGTTCAATAACCCTAACTAATTTAAATCAGTTCATTTTGGTTTAACTTGTCTTATATTGAATTAAAATCAATTTATTATATTGAAATGCACAAGTTATGTATCTCATTTCATTCCTCAATTTCTATTACACCTACTTTCACTTGCTCAATTATGAGAGTAAGGATCATTTACTGACTACATATACTTACAGTAACATTTATCAAATAGAGTTGAGGCCGAGTTTATCATTTCCATTGTGCATAAGCATTATCAAGTGAAATATCATTTTCAAGAGTTCAGGTACGTCCATTGCCTGTATCTTTATAAATAAGAGTTCATTTATCAAAGTATCATATTTGGTAAGTATATCAATGAATCCGTTTATACAGTGATTTATCAGTTAATTAGTGACCCCGTCAGTCATCATCTATAGGGCTTACGCCCTTCAGTTACCCGCGCGGCTTCAGGCCAGGTCCCGATCGGCTTACCAGGTGTACACCTATCCATAGATCGTAACAGTATCAAGGGGTTCACTATTAGACAATAACTAGCAATGCAGCTTTACATCATCTTATTCACTGTTTTAACTAAATGAATTGTAAAGCGGGTCCAATCATTGTTTCAATGATCTTTTAACAATTCAGGAATGCATGTACTAAGCTTCGGCTACAGTTCGAAATGTTTTTCATGTTTTGTTTTAGGCAAATGCTCAGAGAATTGCCCTCATACCAGCAAATCAGTTGAAGAGAATAAATGAAGCAAGCGAATCCGGATGGATCAGACTTTAAAGCTGTAGTTTGAATACTTGAGTAGATAGAGATGTAGATATTAGATGGTGAATTATTTTCTTATGGTCTATAAACCCTATATTGGTTAATATCGTTCTGAATGGTTGATCATATGTGAAGGTGTATGATTGAAGCTATGCTTAACTGTGTCATTTATAGCACCCATGTTTCAAGCCTTGTCCTTTTGGACAGCGGTAATGCCCCTATCATTGGATTCATCACATCACAATTGAGTGATTTATTAAGGAGAATTTAAACAGTGAATCATGTTTAATTTGGGGTGTTACAAAATAGCGTTATAGATTCTGTAACGCCCCCAATGTACATGAGTCATTGCCTACATTTAGCTACTTGCATTTACCTGCTCAAGGATCACAATAAAATATAATAACTCAATGATCGGGACGTTACCGCCGTCCATGAAGGACAAGGCTTCCGTTATGCATGAAAACTTGCCATAAACCAAAGGTTGCCCTATCAAGGGCATTCACTATCATAAACACTCAAACCATTAAGTGATATACAAAAAGGCTTAGTATCTCAAGGATAACACGAACTTACATAAGTCAGTCCCAAAATACAGTTGTAACATCCAAAATACATGATTCAGTTTAAACGTACAGTAGACACTCCAAAATATATCATAATATATCAAGATAGCTCTCCCACACCATCAACCACATGAACGGTCCTGTCTCATTTATCACCTTTGGCCTCCTGGCTTGCCTGATGGCGGTTCACTGAACATTTTCTTAAAACAAAATATAAAACATTTCGAACTATGAGCCAAAGGTCAATACATGCACCCCTGTACTGATAAAGATTCATGAAAAAATTATAAGGGCCCGGTTTGCAATTCATTTGATTTTAACACAGGGAAATAAGATGTATATAAAGCTGAATTGTCAATTATTATCTGTTAGTGCATCCCTAGTAACTGTTACGATCTGTATATAGGTGTACACCTGCCAAGTCGGCCGGAGGATCTGTCCTGAAGCCGCGCGGGTAATTGGAGGGCAAAGCCCTATAATTGATCACTGATGGGGTCACTAATTATGTGATAAAGCACTGATTCAACTGATTCATTGATGTACTTACCAAAACATTACAATTTCAATAAATATGCGTTGATTGCTAAAGATACAGTGATGAAATCCCTCCATCCCTTTTGTTTTAAAAGAATCAAATTAATTAGGTAAACTCCATATGCTGGTTTCAGGATGAATAAATCATCCAAGTTTTGTTTAAACATTGAAACTGCAGGGCAAGGGTTAATTTCAGTAGCTAACCCATTTTTGTGTGCTTAATTTCTCAAACATACTAAGGGTTTATGTCTGATATTTTTTGAAGGTCAAGATGTTGTGGCTTTCCAACAAATAAAGTTTCATCCAATTTGGACTTCATTTGGTCGATCAAATCAGCGATTAAACCCAAGGTATTAAAACTGTCCAGCAAGGTCAAAATGTACCCCGTTTTGTTCTTTTTATTTCTTATGATATAGTTTGGTGTAAATCTTCTATTTTTACATATTTTGGGTCCCTAAGATCTTAGTTTTCATGTGAAATTGGAATTACCAGATTGGAGTTCAATTGGTCAGTGAACCAAGCTCATTTTCAGTCATGTGCTGTTTTGGAGTCAAATCTGCACGGTTTGGGTAATTAGGCTATTTTAGGGGGTAAAGGATGTCCGAATGCTACGCTTCAAGATGGAGGGTAAACTAGACATCTTGAGGTTTCCATCCATGTAAGAAACATAGTAATTAATCAGCATTTGATCTGTTAAGCATGCGTGACACATTGAGGCAGAAAACAGCTGATTGACACATGGTTACTTAGCCTAGTGGTTTTCCTCCTTCAAGGGGTTTGCTTAAGGTGGATGCCTGCCTGCTTGATCATTTTGAGCTGCTTGGTAAGCAGCCACCTAGCCCCCCAGGAGAGAGATACGTAAAGCAAGAAAAAAGCCTCCATCTTGCAAGCTCACACACAGCCACTTAAGCATGACATGGCAACCATGCATTCTTTAGCTCTTTTGAGGTGGCCAGCCATGTATCTTTACCTTCCTAGCTGGGAAATTGAGTCATTAACATTCCTGAATGATTAGGAAAGAGCTTAGGAAGATAAAATAGTGCTTTGTAACTTAAACTTTCAGCTTATGTTTATTTTAAGCTAAACCGTATACCAAGTAGTCTTAGGTATGCTTAATGACTTTCCTACTTTAGAAGGAAAGCCCTCTCATGTATTTTCAAGGCTATATAAAGGCCCTGTATATTGATTTAAGGATGGAGTTGATTATTCAGTTGAGAGCAAAGACTTTGTGTCTTGTGATTTCCTTAAACACTTAACTTGCTTATCCTTAATTGTGGCCGATTAAGGTGGTGCTCAAGTGAGTCTGAATCATTGGTTAGGTGGTGTATCTTATCCTAATCAAAGATTAAGGGCCCTAAGCTGAGTGATTAGTGTATTATCTTATCTAGCTTAGGTTATCCTAAGCCAAAAGCTTTCATTTTTCATGTTCTAATTAGTGAACTTCACTCATCTCTTCTCTTTTCCTTTTCATATTCCCTTTCAAGCTTAATCAAGGCTAAGACTTCTTACTTTGGTTTAGTTTTGAGCCCAAACACAAAGTTACTCTCAAACCGTGAAGAATCACAAATCAAGGTGTGCTAAGGTAGAACATTGGCACGGCCACACCGTGCCCTTCAGCATGAGCGTGTGTCCTTGGGTTCGTGAGATTTCCACTTGAGTTGTTTGTGTTCTTGTTGTAAGTTGGCTTGGGTTGTTCCTACTCTAGAGACTTACATCAATTTTGATATCAGAGCAAGTTCAGATCCTTGCCTGAACCCCACGCTCCCAAATTAAATACAAACACAAATAGCCTACTTACATTTGAAGTCAGCCCACAAAGATCTGGAATGCCATCTCTTAGGAAGTTAATCAGGTTGAAACATGAAGTTGATTCCCTTGGCGTCAAGATTAACTCTGTTGGCATTAAGATTGACTCCATTAGCCTCCAGATACAACAATTAGGAGTTCATCTACACTCTTTCAATCTTGAAATGAAAAGAGAAGCTGGATAACCCTTTGTCCTAAATCAAGTTGACCAAAGTAATGAAGATAATAAGGTTAACTTTGATCTGCCTCCCATCTTTGATGACTATGGTGAAGAAGAAAAGGAGGAAGAAAACCAAGATGAAGACCATGATGAAGATGATCTTGAAGAAGTCATGGTAGAAGCTGCTAAAGGCTCCATGCTCCCCCTGGACACCCACCATCCACCTAGAAGCCATGAGCATCTCAACCTTCCCACCACTTTCCATGAACCAGCATCCTTTTTTCCCACTCCACCCACACCCAAAAAACTCAAATACAGTTTCTGTCAACCCATTTCAGAACCTTTACTTAATGCTCTTACTTCTGAATTAAGAGTGCTTAAGTAAGTGGTTCAAAGCAAAATCAAAGAGTGCCCTACATCCACTATTCAAACCAGCAAGGGGAAAGGAAAGAAGAGAGTCTCTAAGTTCAAAAGAGACTTGTTTTCATGGTTGATTTTATTTTAACCAGAAATGAAGAACGAAGAGGAGTTCATTACCTACTATGATTTGACGGCAAATCATTTTTAACAAGGGGAGTATGATGGAAATCCCTCCATCAATTTTGTTTTAAAAGAATCAAATCAATTAGGTAAGCTCCATATGTTGGTTTAAGGATGAATAAATCATCCAAGTTTTGTTTAAACATTGAAACTGCAGGGCATGGGTTAATTCCAGTAGCTAACCCGTTTTTGTGCGCTTAATTTCTCAAACATACTAAGGGTTTACATCTGATATTTTTTTGATGGATTTGAAGCTCAGGATGTTGGCTTTCCAACAAATCAAGTTTCATCCAATTTGGACTTCAGTTGGTCCTTTAAATCAGCAATTAAACCCAAGGTGTCAAAACTGTCTAGCAGGGTCAGAATGTACCCGATTTTGTTCTCTTTATTTCTTATCATATAGTTTGGTGTAAATCTTGCCATTTTACATATTTTGGGTCCTTAAGATCTTAGCATTCATTTCCAATTGGAATTACCAGATTGGAGTTCAATTGGTCAGTGAACCAAGCTCATTTTCAGTCATGTGCTGTTTTGGAGTCAAATCTGCACAGTTTGCGTAATCAGGCTACCTCAGGGGGTAAATGACGTCCAAATGCTACGATTCAAGTTGGCAGGTAAAATAGCCATCTTGAGGTTTCCATCCATGTAAGAAACATAGCAATTAGTCAGCATTTGATGTGTTAAGCATGCGTGACAAGTGGAGGCAGAAACCGGCTGGTTGACACCTGGTTACTTAGCCTAGTGGTTTTCCTCCTTCAAGGGTTTTGCTTAAGGTGGGTGCCTGCCTGCTTCATCATTTTGAGCTACTTGGTAAGCAGCCACCTAGCCACCTAGGAGAGAGACACGTGGAGCAAGAGAAAAGCCTCCATCTTGCAAGCTCACACATGGCCACTCAAGCATGACAGGGCAACCATGCATTCTTCAGCTCTTTTGAGGTGGCCAGCTGTGTATCCTTACCTTCCTAGCTGGGAAATTGAGTCATTAACATTCCTGAACGCTTAGGAAAGAGCTTAGGAAGATAAAATAGTGCTTTGTAACTTAAACTTTCAGCTTATGTTTGTTTTAAGTTAAACCGTGTACTAAGTAGTCTTAGGTATGCTTAATAACTTTCCTACTTTCGAAGGAAAGCCCTCTCATGTGTTCTTGAGGCTATATAAAGGCCTTGTATGTTCATTTAAGGATAGAGTTGATTATTCAGTTGAGAGCAAAGACTTTGTGTCTTGTGATTTCCTTAAACACTTAACTTGCTTATCCTTAATTGTGGCCGATTAAGGTGGTGCTCAAGTGTAATCATTGGTTAGGTGGTGTATCTTATCCTAATCAAAGATTAAGGGCCCTAAGCTGAGTGATTAGTAGCGTATCTTATCTAATCACAAGGCTTAGATCTATCCAAATTCCATTGAATTCAGTTAAAGTTCATGAAGCGAGCTTAGGTTATCCTAAACCAAAAGCTTTCATTTTTCAGGTACTAATCAGTGAACTTCATTCATCTCATCTCTTTTCCTTTTCATATTCCCTTTCAAGCTTCATTAAGGCTAAGAATTCTTGCTTTGGTTTAGTTTTGAGCCCAAACACAAAGTTCCTCTCAAACCGTGAAGAATCACAAATCAAGGTGTGCTAAGGCAGAACATTGCCACGGCCACACCGTGCCCTTCAGCATGAGCGTGCGTCCTTAGGTTTGTAAGATTTCCACTTGAGTTGTTTGTGTTCTTGTTGTAAGTTGGCTTGGGTTGTTCCTACCCTAGAGACTTACATCATACAGTCAATAAACGTACTTGAAGGTTTTAAAAACTAGTTCATAGAGTAAATAGATGCACTAAAATGGAGAGAATGAGAGCTTAGGCCTTGATTCTGTTCAAAAGATCATTACAGGAACATGAGAATAGAAATGAACTTGTTCTTATAATGAACATTTGTAAATAAAACTAGCACAAAGGATACCTTTAATGAGAAATAGCTTGTAAAGAATGTGTAAAAACCAGTTTGTGGATTAATCTAACACACTGAAGCTAATAAGGCCGAAGCTAAATAAATTATAGAAATGCTGATTAACGGCGTGGCAGCAAGTTTAGAGAGTAAAGGCTTGTGACGAGGGTATGGAATGAATATAGCAAAACCTCTACTCCCGACCTTAAAATGAGACGTAATACACCAATATAAACAGCTTAGGAAGTCCTCTAAAATTTTCATTAAGAACACAAAACGTTACACCAATATAAACAGCTTAGGAAGTCCTCTAAAATTTTCATTAAGAACACAAAACGTGATTCCCATGATAGGGTTCCTAAAATAAGGCTAGAACATCAACATGTCAGTTTTAAGCCCACCCTGCACAGACTCGGTAAAATGGCCATAACTTTCTCCACAGACCTCGGATTAATGCGATTCAAAAGCCATTGTGAAGCTAACACACTGACCTATCTACTCAACAAAAATAAAATTTTTTAGCTAAGCCGATCATTACCAGTTTCATTTCAAAATCTATCATGTTTTTCTGACAATTCCAGCAGCACTGCTTTAGTGTTTTTCTTCACTTATTACCCCAATCCTCAACTCAAACTCTTTCTTAAGAGTATGTCAATACACTTTGGTACATACCAACATCATACACAAACACCATACATGCTTTATCTTCGTATTCAAATCAAATAAAACTCCTTTTCTAGTCTCATATACACACACACGTCAAATTTACACTTAGTTGATCCAACTCTTGCATTTTGGACAAAACCCTAACTTTAGGCCACTTTGAACTCACTCCCAACTTTTCAAAACACCATAAACAGCATAACAACTTCAATATATCAAGAGATAAACAAAAACAAAGATAGATCAATCACTAAACGACACTTGAACAAGAAGCTTGCATGATTAAGATGAAACCCTAACCCTAACCTCTTCCAATTTCAACTCCAACATAATCCATCAACTAGATGATTCATCTTACCATAAAAACCAACATAATCCATCACTAAAACAACCAAAATAAGAAACAAAACCAACAAGATCGAGAATCAAAAGCAAAAATCAGCATAGGAGGTGAAAAGAATTCTCACATTGGCTTAAAGAAAAGTAGAAATGATGCTTGGTGCTTGAAGGAGGGAGAGGGATGGTTGGGGTGATGAGCGGTGGTTGTTTGGTGGCTGAAAATGGTGATGGGGCTACTATCTAGGTGCTGGACGTGTGCAAGAGAGAAGGAGGAGAGAAATAAGAGAGAGAAAGTGTCTTAAAAACTTGGTTTAAAATGAAACAAAAATGAAAATTTTATAATTTATATTTACATATTTACTTGGCTGCAAGTTAAAGTAGAAAAGTCAAAAATATCAAGCTTGATTAAAGCTTAATTAAGAGGGTTTAGCTAAACAAATACAGATCAAGTCTTGTTGCGTCACAAACGGCCCTAAACGGGCTCGGGTTTAGAGAAAGAAGTGAAACCGAATGCGTTTGCGAAATTTTTTTTTTTTTTCCAAAGTTTGAGATTAAATGATTTTTGTGTCATGAAAAAGAATTAAATCGTTAAATTCATTAAAAAAAATCAAGGCCTAAATCGATTTAAAACAAAACCCACGAATTGCAAAGATGGGGCCTAGTTAGAACTGTCCAAATGGGAATAACAAAAAGAGATGATGTAAATGAAATGAAATTAATCCTTTGGATTAATGAAATGAGATGAATAACATAATTTTGGGTTGGGCCATTATAGTCTTCCCCCCTTAAAAAGTTTCGTCCGCGAAACTAATGACTTTCACCATATCATGCAGGATTACCTCGAGTAAATATGGATATGTAGTTCGCATCGCCTCTTCGGTCTCCCAGGTGGCTTCTTGAGAGGTGTGGTTTGACCAGAATACTTTGACCAATGGTATATGCTTGTTGCGCAGTTGTTTGATCCTGCGATCTCGTATGTGAACTTGATGATCCTCATATACTAGATCTTCAGCGATATCGATAGGTTCAGATACAATGGTATGGTCTGGATTTGGAATGTATTTTCCAAGCTGAGAGATATGAAACACGTTATGTATGTGTTCAAGTTCGATAGGTAACTCTAGACGATAAGCGACATGATTCNNCCTTTCAATGATTTCATAAGGTCCAATACACATTGGACTCAGTTTGCCCTGTACTCCGAACCTCTTAACACCTCTAGTTGGTGAAACCTTCAGAAAAACTTTATTGCATACTTAAAACTCTAGAGATCTTCTTCTTTTGTCTGCATAACTTTTCTGTCGACTTTGGGCAACCCTGATATGTTCCTGAATCTTTCTTATGGTCTCAGTGGTCTCTTGAATCATTTCAGGACCTATAATTAGTGCCTTATCCAAATTACTCCAGCACAACGGGGTTCTACATTTTCTTCTGTACAGAGCCTCAAATGGGGCCATTTTGATGGTGGATTGATAGCTTTTGTTATAAGAGAATTCTACCAAAGGGAAATCATCTTTCCATTTCCCTTGGAATTCCAATATACAAGCTCTCAGCATGTCCTCCAAAATTTGATTCACCCTTTCAGTTTGTCCATCTATTTCTGGGTGATAGGGGCTACTGATGTTTAGTTTGGTTCCAAAGGCCTTTTGCAGCGCTTGCCAGAAACGTGCTTGGAATCTTTGATCCCTAGCTGAGACTATGTCTAAAGAAATCCCGTGAAGACGAACT
>NCQV01149423.1:2049-14244 GCA_002740545.1 Lophocereus schottii
AAGATTAAATGGACAATATAATTAGGGTATTTTATTGCTTCGAAAAATGACAAGTGGTCAAGAAAATTGCACCTATGTACCATGCAACTAATTAAAAACTTCAAATTTTTTGTGTTGAAATTGTAATTAGGATATGCTAACCACGTTATCTCACATCGATGGCAATGATGCCACTTTGCTTTGACATTTTCATGTTCTAGAATCTAGGACTCTTCCATGGTTCCTTATATTTTTTAAATAACTGAAAAGGGGGAGGAAGTTCATTAATAAAATTGAAGTTCAAAAATGTGCAAAGGTCATTTCTTGCAGATCAAAGACATAATCTGATCAATCACCATCAAATTTGTTGCCAGATGAATGTCGTACTTTTAGATGTAGAAGCATACAACTGTGCTGCTTCGGAATCACCCATGAGAAAGGACCGGAATCAAGAGGCGGCTACTAGAATCACCGACATGAGTCATGCCCCAAACCCAAACCTTAGGTGATGGTGAGGTAGCTGTGAGAGAGAGAGACAAGAGGTGTTTAGTCTAGGGTTGATATAACTCATGCGTAATCAAATCCACTGCAAGAATCTGTCTCATTTACAGACTCAAAAGATCGATCTCTAAAATGTTGAATTCAGTCTCAATTTAAGTTTAGAGATCGAATTAATTTCGTCGCGAAATCCTTGGCCATAATTCAAATTTAAAGACTGAATTACATCAATCAGTTTCAAACTGAGACCAAGTTTAATTGGTCTCTATTAGAGACTGAATTTTCCCAGTCTCAAATTGAGATCGGTCCCAAACTGTTAAGGAAGGGAGTTGTGCTTATTATGGAAATTGTATTTGAGTGTGATTAGGAATCTTTTAGATATAGCATGTACCATATCTCTTCCGTTATTTTGTGGCATCTTGTTATTCATGTTAATTAGAGGACCTTAGGGTTGCATATACAACATCCTTCTATTATGTACAGAGCAAGGCAAAATTAATAAAAAGCAATTTTCCTCTTGCCTTGAAAATCAATGTCCACGACTTCCATGGTATCATAGCCGCTGTAGTGAGGATTATTCTAACCAAGCAGTGGAGGGAAGAAAAAGGTTCGTAGTTGAACCTCATTCGCCATATTACCTTTGTCCATCGGAAGGACCCGGTGTGATGATAACGACAGTCATATTCGACGGAAAGAACTATGATCTATGGGAAAGGGCCATAAGAACAACCTTGTAAGCTAAAAACAAACTGGGATATAGGACCTTGGAAAGACCCATAACAAAGGACGAAGATGATTTTTCAGAAACGGACGCATGGGATATGGCGAATTCCATGTTATGTTCATGGTTCCTTAATGTCATAGACCCCAAATTGCGCATGAGTATAGCCTACTTGTACACGGCTAAGGTCATGTGGGACGATATGAAGAAACGATATGCTATGCCAATACTTTAAAAATTCATCAATTAAAAGCAATTATAGCTAATTGTAAGTAAGGTGATTTGGAGGTCAGTGATTTTTACTCCAAGTTGATAAATTTATGGAATGAATTATCCAATCTTGTGAAGGTGCTCATATGTACTTGCAAGGGATGCAAGTGTGCAGTGGCAAGCAAGATTGCAGTGATGGATGAGGAAGACAAGGCACATCAATTTTTAATGGTCCTGAATGATGATTTGTACTTAACGATTAGAAGCTAAATTTTGGCTCCCGACCCCTTGCCCCCTCTAGACAAAATATTTAATATCACACAACAAGAAGAAAATCATAAAAGAGTCATGATTGCCCGAGACAACCGTGGAGAAATCGAGGTAGCATTCGCCGCAAAGGAACAAGGACACATGATTGAGAAAGGGGCATGTAAGATATGTGGACGTCATGGGCATGAGGAGGGGAATTGCTATGAGGTCATCGGGTACCCTCCGAATTGGAGGTCTTCTAGACGTGGATGGGGGGCCGAGGGGGTTGAGCTTTAGGCAGAGGCGAATGGACCAACAGTCGAAGCAAAGGTGGCCAAATTTGGGAGACTGCAACAGCAGTCCAACAAGAATGAGGCTCAAAATCCAATTCAGCATCTGGCAGGCCTAGTTCTGGCAGCAACAGTGAGGCGGCCCAGATCAGCATACCTCGACTATCTACTAAGCAGATCCAGTGGCTCTTAAGCTTGATTGATGGGCCGGGTAATGGTTACAAAAGACTTTCAGGTAATGTAAACTGGATGCTCGACAGCGGGGCCTTGAGTCACATGGCTGCTGATGTAAACTTGTTAAACAAGGTTAAACAAATTCCTCACGTGGCAATCATAACTCTCAAACAGGACATATACCATGGCTAAAGAACAAGGCTCGGTGGCCTTAGGGAAAGGACTAGGGTTGAACAATGTTCTATATGTGCCAAAATTAAATTGCAACCTAGGCTCTATATCGAAATTATATAAACAGTTAAATTGTGTAGTGGCATATTTTGATGATTTTTGTGTCTTACAGGACCACACTTCGAGGACTTTGATTGGAGCGTGTGAGCAATGAGAAGGGGTCAATTACTACAAGAAGCCAACATCCAATCAAGTCAATGCGGTGAATACACGGTGTTTGTGGCATAAGTGCCTTGGACATCCATCCAATGACGTACTATCCTTGCTTTCTCATTGTTTAGGAGCCAATTGTGGTTTGAATAAAACTAAAGAAGAATTTTGTGAGATATGTTTGCATGCAAAACAAATTCCTAGTAAATTTCCCCTTAGTAAGAGCATTGCCAAGAATGTGTTTGATTTGATTCACTATGACATTTGGGATCCTTATAAATCTCCTTCATCATGTGGTGCACATTACTTTCTCAGTATTGTTGATGATGCAAGTTAGAGAACTTGAGTTTATTTAATGAAGGATAGAACTAAGGTAAGCTAATTTTTGCAAGGGTTTATTGTCATGGTTAAAAACCAATTTAACAAAAACATCAAAGTGGTTAGGAGTGACGATGGAAGCTTAGTTCTGGACCCATGCAAGAGTCTTACGTTGCTCATGGCATTTTATGCAAAAGTAGTTGTGTTGATACTCCCCAACCAAATAGGCAGGCTAAACGCAAGCATCACTATATTCTCAATGTAGCAAGGGCCCTTAGATTTCAAGCATGCTTGCCTATTGGTTTTTGGGGTGAATATGTACTCACAGCGGCTTACCGAATAAATCGAATCCCTTCTAAATTGTTAAAAGGGAAAACACCCTATGAAGTTATTTTCCAATGTAAGCTGTCCTATGATGAAGTTCGAGTTTTTGGTGTACTATGCTATGCTCAAAATAATTCACACACTAAGGATAAATTTACTTCGAGAAGTCAAAAGCATGTGTTCCTTGGATACCCTTTGGCAAAAAGGATTGAAACATTTGTGATTTAGAAACCTGGGAAATCTTCATTAGTAGAGATGTGGTGTTTGATGAAAGCACCTATCCTTTTGCAAAGAGATCGGTTCAAGCAATTTCGAAGATAGACCAAAATTACTACCAAGCCCTGCATGCATTTTGATAAAGCTGGGCAAGAGTTTGATTGCTTTACTGAGGATTTTCAACATGATATTGACATGCCTTTGGAGTTGGGCTCAGCCAAAACCCAACCTACAAGTCCACATCTGCCCTGCCAGTAATAGGACAAGGGGAGCTCAAGACTGGGCCTCGACGATACTCCAAAATGAAGTCCATTGGTTCCACAGGCCCACATAGACAAGGGGAACACCACGCATGGGCGTCAAACAGCCGTTCCTAGCCCAGCCATAGACTATCCTGTCTCACCTCAAGTCTAGCAATGCCCAGCCTCAAAATTCCCTGTACCGTAGCCAGCCTAACAAGAACAAAGACTTGAGGATGAGAGCCTAGCAGCTCTCTGCCGTCCAGCACCAGCATCTTTTGCCTAGCCACAAGCCCACCAGACACTGCCCAGCTCGCAGCAACTGGATGGTGCCCAGCCCTGACTCCCATAGCACCCGAACCTGCAAACCTCCAGCCCACTTAGGCGATTACATCTGCTACAACGCCCGATCCAAAGACCCCCTCTCAATTGCATCCCAGCTTCACGACGAGTCCTCAAGTACACCCTACTCCATCGCAAACTATGTCACTTGCACTAATTTTTCTGTGTCACATCAAAATTTTCTTACTACAATAACTAAATTGACAGAACCCAAATATTATCAGGAGGCGGCGTTGGAGGGATACAATGGCGGAAGAGATTCGGGCCTTGGAAGAAAATGGCACATGGGTCCTACAAGACTTACCAGCCTGGAAAGAATTCGAAGCCAATCAGCTGTAAGTGGATTTATTGTGTGAAATACAATTCTGATAGTTCAATTTAGCGGTTCAAGGCTCGGTTGGTGATTCAAGGTGATTATCAAATGGAAGGATTTGATTATAATGAAAAGTTCGCACTTATGGCTAAAATGACAAACGTTCAGTGTTTCCACTCGGTGTCAATCTTTAAGGGCTGGGATCTACATTCGTTTGACGTTAACAATGTATTCCTTCATGGGGACTTAGAGGAAGAAATGTACATGACTTTGCCACTTGGCTTCACTGGCAACAACCCTACCAAGGTATGTCATCTTCAAAAATCATTATATGGTCTTCGACAGGCGCCATGTCAATGGTTTGCCAAGTTGTCTTCGAAATTGCAAGAATACGGGTTTGTTCACTCTTGTGCGGACTATTCCTTATTTACTTACCGCAAAGGGGACGTGTTTATGGCTCTACTAGTTTATGCTGATGATATCGTACTAGCTGGCAATAATACTCATGCATGTAGTGAATGCAAAAGTTATCTCCACGCTTGCTTCGGCATCAAAGACCGAGGTCTATAAAAATATTTTCATGGTATCGAAGTTTCTCATGGGCCTAAAGGTTCATTTCTAAGTCAACGTAAATATGCTTTAGAGATAGTTGATGAATGTGGACTTTTGGGAGCTAAGCCCAGTGATTTTCCAATGGAGGTCAATCATAAGCTTGCCCTGGCTATAGTACCTCTCTTAGATGATGCCGGCTAGGACCGTGCCGTATGGGATGCTTGATCTATTTTACTATTATTCGTCCAGATTTATGTTATGCAATCCACATCCTCTCTCAATTTATGCAAGCCCCACGAGTCGAACACATGAATGCTGCTTGTAGAGTCCTGCGCTACATCAAAGGTACCCCTGACTGTGGACTTTTGCTTCAGGCTCATAGTGATCTTAATCTGGTTAGCTATTGTGACTCAGATTGTCGAGCCTGCCCCCTCACATGCCATTCATTGACGGGTACTTCATCAGTCTTGGAGGATCACCCATCTCTTAGAAAACCAAGAAGCAAATCATAGTCTCCTGCTCTTCCGCTGGGGCTGAATATCATTGCATGGTTGCTACTACAAGCGAGTTGATATGGTTGAATTCGTTTCTTGCTTCTCTTGGCGTGTTCCATACACATCCCATGCAGTTGTATTGTGGCAGTTAAGCCGCGCTCCACATTGCCAAGAACCTTGCCTTCCACGAACGTATGAAACACATCGAGATCAATTATCATTTTGTTTGTGTGCGGCTTCTTGCAGGTGAATTGGCCCTCTCTTACATCACTTCCAAGCTCCAACCTGCTGACATTTTCACAAAAGTCCTTGGCAAGCGGCAGTTCCGTTTCCTATAAGGCAAGTTAGGCATGGTGAACTTGCAAGCGCTAACTTGAGGGGGAGTGTTAAGAAAGGGAGTTGTACTTATTATGGAGACTGTATTTGAGTGTGATTAGGAATCTTTTAGATATAGCAGGTACCGTATCTCTTCCCTTATTTTGTGGCATCTTGTTATTCACGTTAGAGGACCTTAGGGTTGTATATACAGCATCCTTCTATTATGTGGGGAGCAACGCAAAATTAATACAAAGCAATTTTCCTCTTCCCTTCAAACTCAACGTGCACGGCTTTCACAAACAGAGGCCGAATTTTATATTTGGTCTTTGTTAGCAGTAGTTTCTATGGTGCATGTTAGGAGACCAATAAATGGAGATTGATTTTTATATTTGGTTTCTAATTTGACTTTTTAGATCTTTTTTTATGCTCTAATTTTGACTTCTCTCAATCTTTATGTGGTTTTTGGCTAGCCAAAAAGAAGTCATACATAATAGCTTGTACCTCTACTCAAAGCCATTGTTTTTGACATAAAAGTAGTACTATAGTTCTTATGTTCTAGAATTTGGCAAATGCTCTCATGTTTTGTGGTTTTGATAAACTTCTAATCCAAAGACTTCAAAGAATTTAATAAAACAAACATTTTCGATATTCTATCAACACCATCTCAACAGGTACAAACATAATATTATTGATGTACAGTTCCTAACTTACAAAATTACATCTCCTTTAATGTGATTTTAGGAAAGATAAAGAAAAGGGAAAAAAATAAGCCACTAATCTGCCATGGCTCTAATCGTACACCTGGAATTCCTCTATATGTCGGCAAAAGAAGAAGAAATAATGTTAGAACTTGTTCTTGACAAAATTCCTTTTTTCTCTTTCAAGAAAAATCGAAATAGAAAATTAAACTTAAGGCATTCTACCTCCAAAAGAATTGTATAAATTAATAGATCTATGAGATGAAAATAACAACGCAAAGAGGCAAGACAAGATAAGAAAATTAAGTTAATATATTCGAATTCAATAGTATTGCTTGAAAAAAGGGAAATAATCTCATAGATCTAAAAATTTTTAGATCTAGAGAAGAAGAAGAGTGGCACAAGAACACATAAGAAATAATTAGAGAGACCAAAGATTTAGAGAGTAGTTGCATAAGATATTGGAGATTTTTATAAGAGTTGAATCATAATTAACATAATACATCATAAGAACAATATAAGCCATTTCATCAAGCACTTAGTACGGAACCCTCGCCCCATCGCTGTCCATCGACCTCTACTCCCTTCGTCCCCGATGTCTGCTTCCATTTTTGCCTTTGTGCATGCTGATCGATCGGTCGAAGACACCAGCCTTCTTTAGGTTCCTTGGTGACGAATCTAACCTGCAATAACAGCAAAGGTGAAGTTGGGGTTGATTGGTTGAATGTGAGAGTGTGAGAGAGAGAAGATTAGGGATGGACAAAAATTCTATAATACATACCTATGTACCTAGTTATAGACACACATATATAAGAGGATATGTACCATGATAAAATACATAAGTTTGTATTTAAGAATTTTGAAACATAGTACACACCCTAGGGATGGACAACAGGATGGATAAAATTGGATCAAGCAGGTTGATCCATTTAAAATAGAGCCAATAAAGGGTCAGGTTAATAATGGACTGAGCCAATAATGGGCCATCCTATTAAGGTATATTAATGGGCCAGACCAGGTCAATCCAATAACGGCCCGCTTAGTGACCCATTATTTTTCAACCTTCTTGACACACTAGTTTACATGTTCCAATTAATTAAGCTCATTACCAATGTTTTGTACATAACAATAATTATTATATACAGTTTTTTTGTGCAAGTTTGTTCCATTTTAAAACGGGCCAAAAGCGGGTCATCCATGGGCCGAACCCAACTCGACCCGCTTATTTGTAAGCCCGACCCGATCCAAATGTTTAACGGGCTAACTATGACCCGACATAGTCACTTTGTAAACAGGCTGACCCTAACCTGACCCAACCCAGTCCATTGTCCTCTCCTAGAGAAGATGGTAGAATTTGGAGAGAGGTGCAGAAATTATTAGGCTTGTAGAAAGAGGGAGATAGTGGGTGAACGAGGCGACCCTAATTGGTGAGAAAGAGGGAAAAACTACAATTATAAAGCTAGCTAGTTAGGGTCTGCTTTTGGTTTTTGATTTTGCACTGAGACAAAATTTTAGAGACTGAATTTTGGGGTTGTAAAAATCTAAGTGAGAAAGGAGGACAATCGGACACTAAATTTTCTCTCTTTCCCAATCCATTCTATTTTTGGTCTCTAATTTTGGTCTAGAAAAGAAACAAAGTCATTTCATCACTAATTTTGGTCTCCAACTTGAATTAGACTTCGAATTGCTATTTGGTCTCTAAATTTCAATCTCTAATGGCAGAAGTCTTGTAGTAAGATCCCTAAACCCCGTTTGTGCGGCATAAGTGGCCATTTAACCTAATTATAGGCCCGGTCAACAACTTTCACTCAACCACATAAGCCATAAGTCACATGGCTCTCTACGAGTCACAACTCTTCATACTGAGAATGAGATGTATAACTAAAAAGTAACCTATACTGTTATATTAAGTAACCGTCCAACTAACATAACACTTTAACGCATCACAATACCCTAAATCATCCAAACATCATCGATAACTTACCTAGTCCCTTTATGCTAAATGATATATCATATGATTATATACTTAACATAATCATTCGGATTGATATGGTGAAGATGGATAAATTTCTTCATAAACACCCATGATATTGCATTTTAGCTGAACTGCTTTCCTAACGTGCTCTGTTGAACTGTATACATCCTGGCCTTTAAGAAACACATTAAGATAGCACCATCGAACTTCAACTTCATATCATAGCTTTAAGTTGAAGAGTCATTGTCCATAGGAACACACTGTGACAAAATATAGAGAAGTCAATTGTCACTTCTTGTATAGGTTGTCTTATAAGTACACAGTATAAAATGTGTGTCATGACATAACTCCCACTTAGTTAGGCATGTCACTTTATTATGTCCATAGGATCACACAGTGACAAAAGATAGGGAAGATTTGACTTTTTATGTTTCAATATGAAATCAAATATTTCATATTCGAACTAGAGTATTATCTTAGACTTACTAAGGCAACTATAATTTATCATTCATACATTACTCGTATGATCAATTACTATTGCACACCTAGTGCCAATATAATTCAGTCTTATCATGCTCGCTACTTAAGCGTTAGGATGATTGTCTGTGTGAATACGGCAATTAGAAGTCTGTGACATTTCAATATGCCTAACATGCGCAAAATAAATCATGAACATTTAGAAAAAGAAACATCAATCTTTATTACGTAAATGCTCATTACCCAAAAACAATATCCGTCACATAACAAGACACATCTAAGAACTAAACTTTACAAAAAAAATCCTGGACTCTTCATATGAGCTTTAAAAGCATATTTAGGAATCGATTTAGTCAATGGATCAGCAACTATCTTGTTAGTGGATATACTTAATGACAGCCTCCTTTGTCTTTACAGTGTCTCGCAGAAAGTGATAACACCTCTTGATGGGTTCGATCCTTCGATGGAACTTCGAATCCTTAGCAGATTGGATGGCAGCATCCACATAGACACTATGGAAGCTCCAGGGAAGTATGGCAAGACTTGCTTGTTAAGAAGCTTTATATCCACAGTAAACTTGCTCTCCGATGAGCAGACCAATTTAGACTTTACTTTCCCTAAAAAATTATAGTGGTCGTGACCCACCTGGGAATCTGGGATTGCTGAGCGCTAGCAGTAGAGGCGTATGATACTTGTTGCCCTTAAGGAGGTTGCAAGTATAACCTTTGCCTTCGATATTGTAAGCACTCACTGTTTCCTCGTCTGCCGCCACTTACTTTCACCTTTGTTTCTCCATTATCAATCTCTAGCCTTATCAGTAGGGAGTTTCCATTTGAAAACTTCAACCCATTAATTAGAAGCTAGCTGTACTTCAACGAGTCCTCCTCCTCTGGAACTCTAACCGCTAACGTCCGCCTTGAAATTATTAATGAACTATTAATTTAGGTACGTACTTAAATTAATGAGTTCATTAATAATTTTTCAACCAATAAAGTTGGTATATCTCCGACTGCAAGAGTCAAATCAATTTGCTCCTCTTGTAATTGATGCTCCACATCTTGTTTTTCGAAGTTTTTCTTATCTATGTGAAAAGGCCCTCCAAATTATTAGCGTGAGATGGATCCGTCCATCAATCTATGCATGGATTCAACATTGATCTTTTTCTTCCAAATACACTACATGTCATATCTATTCATTCAATTTAAATGCTACAAGTGTAAAAGGGTTTATGATAACAAGAATTGTCATGAAAAATAACAATAATTAATAAAATCGATCACTGTAGATCTTTTCAAATCCCGCGAAAGCGGGACCCATAGTAAGAGGTGTTGTTATTGTTGAAGAAAATCGATCATTGAAAGAGCAGCCCGGTGCACAAGCATCCCGCATTCACGCAGGGTTCGGGGAAGGGCCGCACCCCAAAGGGTGGATTGCAAGCAGCCTAACTTGACTTTGTTAGTGGCTGATTCCACGGATCGAACCCGAAAATTTATTTTTTTACTTTAATATTTTAAATTTTTATTTAACTAAATTTAATCTTAATTTCACATTTCTTATGGGCTATTTATGAGTCATTTGACAAACCAATATCTCTATTAAATAAATGTCAAATAAGGGACCACTTTTTATTTTAATTTTCTACCTCCAGTTCTTTGGAATATTCCATCTTTATACGAAGCTAGAGCAACATAAAAAAGTAAATAAAAAAGAAAAAAAAAAGGAGAGGTCGAGCAAAAGCGCCATCCTTAATTTCACTAAAACCTGTGCCAACTTCGACTGCCTTTGTGCCTTCCATGTGAGGTAATTAAGCGATGACATATCCTTCTTTGGGTGCGGCTTTTCTATTTATTTCTTTCTCTTTTTTTAAGTTTTTGGTTAGGATAGGAAATATGCTCAAAATAGATTCTTTTTTTTAAGTTTAAAATAATTGCTAACGAATAATTTAGTGATATTCAAGCGAAATAGTGTGAAATTTGAAATTCCGACAGCACTATAGAGATATTAACTAAGTAGAAGAAGAAGGGTTACTCTATCCTCTCATTTTCCTTAAATCATCAAAAGTGGGACGCTTGTACACCAGGCTGTCCTTTTTTTTTTAAATGCAATGAATTATAGTTAGACCTACAACCATTTTTAAGCTCGACGAATCCTATCAATCAAACTGTGAAATTTTTTCAAAGCTTGTAAATTGTTACTGTTAGATTATAGAATCTATTCGTAAACCTTCCAACACTAGCTACAACTTTTGATTGAATTAATTCTTAAATATGGTATCAGAGTCATTCTAAGGGGTTTCAGATTTTGGTCTTAAAAAAAAAAAAAAAAAACTCTCATATTAATTGTTACAAGTTAAGGAGAGATTTTTGTAGTATTTTAAGCTTCAAGTCCAAAGGACAATTGCATGAGAGAGTATGTTAAAATATTTATACCTATTCATGAATCTACCATTATTAGTTTAAACTTTTGGCTAAACTAATTTGTGAAGCATTAGTATAACAAGTTGTTGATCTTATGGATACAAATGATGTAAAAACAGAAGTATCTGCATGATATAGTAATATATAAGCAGATATGAAGTAGAATTTCGTCTTTAGCCTCATTAATAGAAAATTGCATGGCAATTGCAACAAAAATTTTTTTTTCAAAAAGTTTGACATTAATCGAAACTTAATATTTAGCTAATAAAATACAAATTTAATTAATAAACAAAACGCGTATCTAATGTTAAAGAGGTGAATGTCATGTTCAGCAATAGTATTTTCAGTAGCGTTAAGCACTTCGACCCATTTAATATTCTAATCAGTCAATTTTTAATGTTTGGTAATTAAATGTTTGGACTAGAATTTCAAGTAGTATTTAACCTTTCAGGAATTATTTTTGAAAAGCTAATAATATTAGCTTTTGATATTTAAAAATAGCTTTCATATTTTTTGGTCAAAAAATACCGTTTGAAAATTTTATCTTTGCAAATTATCTATAATCTTTTATGCCAATTTATATTAATTAGATAACCCGACAGCTAAATTTATGGAGCACACTCGCTTCAACCGTTCATCTAAACCACTATCCATTAATAGCTAAATCAAAATCGCTATCCGCTATCTAAATAGTTATCCACTAGTTGAATCATTATCTGTTACCTAAATAGCTAATTTTATCGAACAAGGTCAATACCTATGAATGAAAAAAAATATTTAACATGAGAGCTCTATTTCGTATAAACCAATTGCAGGTTGATTATGATTAAACAGAAAACTTAAATACTAAATAAAAATTGTTTATGTAATAAATTTTTTTTGAAATTATGGAGCGAACAAGGTAAAATTATAACATGAGAAGAAAAAATAAATTCAGTACTAATACTAGTACATAGTTTCTCAAATAGAGATGTGGCAACTGGGGTCAGCATCTGCGTCGGATGACACAT
>NCQV01149511.1:0-15859 GCA_002740545.1 Lophocereus schottii
TTCGTTTGACACATTTACCAGTGTGATGTGGACTGGTTGGTTTGACCAAGGCCCATATCATACAACGGGTTGGAGAAACCAGTGGCTTTTTCTAACCAAGGGTGAAAGAACCGATTCGGTAATCGAATCGATTGGCTGAGTGGGTCAATGGTTCAACTGGTCAGAGCGTTTGGATCGGGGTTGGATCGATTGACCCGGTTTACCGTCAAATCGGGTTAGACAGGCGTAACCCAATGAACGTAGAAATTTTTTTTACATATAGTTATAATTCTTTTTTTCAAATTTTACTACATCGCTCTGTACAATATTATAAAGTACGATACAAACATCAATTTAAGGCTCAAGTTTTCCACACATTCAATACACAAACACAACAACAAATAATCCTGCACTTGATGTCTACAAGTGCCACTAACCAACGTTTAACGAAGCTCACGTTTTCACATAACAACAAAGGAAAACAATCCATGTCCAATACACAAGTAGCAAAAGTAGTCATCCCTAGAATCAAATTCATTACAATAGCCACTTGTATGCCTTCCTCTAGCATCCCCAAATGAAAATAAATCCAATCCTTCGGGATACATCATCAAGTCATCTTCATCATCACTATTACGAGGTCCACTACTTTAACCATTATCGTACCTTCATCATCATCAACATCCACTCGCAAAATTCATGAGTAATTTGAGTTAGTAACTTGTGAAGTTTATAAAGTAATTAGTATTCACATAAATTACTCATTACATACCAACTCTAGGCTTATTGAGAGCGCGAGTGGCTTGATCATTGTGAAGCATTTTTTTTTAACTCATCATAATCTAGCTCATTTTGGGGTTCAGCCTCAACCACCCAAAAATTAATTTTCTCTATGCAATCAATATCAATTGGATTATATGGTCTTTTCTTGCTATAAAGTCTATATCATATCAATAGAAAAATTATAAACATTATATATAAAAACTATAATAACAACTGTATGAAAAAAATAAGTTAACTTGCATATTCTTTAATCGAAGATTATAATGCATGTAGACAAGATCATTCATCTTATCATGCCCCAATCTATTTCTCTTCTTTGTGTGGATGCGCTCGAAAACACTCCAATTACGCTCACATCCCGAAGATGATGCGGTTTGACTAAGAAGCTTTATGGCCAATTTTTTGAGATTTGGATAATCACGTCCAAATATTCACCACCATTCATCTACATTAAAATCACAAAGTAAACAAAGGTTAATAAATAAAAACGTACATATTCAAAATTACGTTATCTCAAATATATTAAAGAACTATTAACAATTGAAAAAAGTTGAATTAGTAGCATATCTGGGCAAGTAGTCTTGACATTAGCCAAAGCTAATTGTCTTCCAAATCCCTTCTCTCGATCATGGAAGATTCTAGTCTTTTCAACGAGTTTTGAACTACTACCACCAAGCTTGGAGTCAATAACATCGAGCAAACCAACTATAACCTCAAGCTTCTGGCAAAAACTGTCTTGATCATATTGAAATGCAGGATTCAACCAATATGTAGCAGCATGTATACTTTTGCACAGTTGTTTATCCCATCTATCCTTCACAATTCGAGTGTAAGGCCTATACAACCTCTTCTTGTTCCTAAAAATTTCCTTAATTGCCTTTTTTTCTATGCATCCCCTCATAAACATAGCCTAAGGCCAGCTTCTCATCGGAATCAACAATGCGAAGTAATCTTGTGAGGGAACCAACAATTTTCACAATTACTAAACAATCATTCCAAAACTTAGAATCTAGAATGATATCTTTTTTTGCTTTGCCTCTTGTTGACCTAGAAGGTCTCCATGCATGAAATTCAGAACTAGTAACCATAGCTTGCAAATCAAGCTTATGGTGATAAAGACTTTTCAAAGCAATGAATGTAGTGGCAAACATGGTATCCCCAGGATGTAATAACTCCATCCATCCAGGTCTTTTTCTCAATCAGCCCAATGGCAATTTATGATTATATAAAAACTTAGTCATTTGAGATCCACATTGAGTAAGATTAACAACATGAGGCATTTTAGAAATATCTTGCACAATCATATTCAAACAATGAGTAGCACATGGAGACCAACAAATATTTCCATATTTCTCATTCAACAACCTCCCAGCAGCTTTAAAATTGCTCCCATTGTCAGTAACAAGATGCACAACATTTGAAGCACCAACCATATCAACAATATCAGAAAACAGATGGCAAAGGAGTTGAGCATCAGTCACAATAGCAGAGGCATCAACAGATTTAATGAAGACAATTCCTTTAGGGCAATACACAAGAAAATTGATCAAACTTCTGTGTCTACCATCAATCCATCCATCAGCCATGATAGTGCATCTAGTGTCATTCCAAACACTTGATGGAGGACCATCTGTGGGACATGAAACAAGCCCTTAAGACCAGCAAGAGAGTCCAAGCACAAGCACCAAATGCCACAGAAAGATCAAGTTATTGCTAAGTCAATTTTCAGCTCTTATCGGAATTGAACTAGTGCACAAACCCAGTTTTGTGTACCTGATTTCCTAACCCTTCTAAGGATATCACTGGGATGCAATCGGCTTAGGTTGAAGTTCAAGAAGTGCTTGATCCAATAAAATAAGTTGCAAGTGATTTGAAGTTCATTTGCCCCCTCAAATCAGCTATACAAGTCACGTATGCAAAACTGCCCAGTTTTGCACAGTTCTGGAAATGCTTGTGTTTTGGCGACCAATCCTCCTAATTTCAAACGGAAACATTTATGGCTTGGTAGTACCTTAAAGATATTGTCAAATGGCCATAAAAAACCTCAGTCAAATTACACACTTGAGGAACTATTATCCAGCAAAGTTAGGGAATTAGTTCCTTTTACCCTGGTAAAGACTAGCCGGTTGTACTTGGTGATTATGACTTGCTTTTGTGTTCTCAAGGAGGTAGCCACTTGCGAAGCACTTGATTAGAGGTCCAAGATGAAGATTAGTACTTGATTTAGCCTTAAGTCGACACCTAAGTCCTCAAGATCAACAACTAAAGATGTGTCACTTACGGGTTGCATCTTGCCTCTTGTGGACTGTTTTGGGAAACCGATTGCAACCTAGTTTAGTTAGCTTATTTTTGAATTTCTAGCTGTTGTAAGCAAGTGGAAAGGGAGTATATGATCCCCCCTTGCTGTTCATGTAAAGGACTTTTGATCATCTTATGAATGAAGTTGAGCCTTAGCTCCTTTAAATACTCAAACTCTCTTCTAGCTTATCCTTGCTTGTGGTTGGGTAAGGTGGTGATCTAGCAAGAGTCCCAACGTCTCTTTGGTGGTGTTTCTGTATCCAGGGAGTCGTTAGGGGCCCTAGTACTGAGCTTGGTGGTGTTTCTGTATCCAAGTGAGGTGCTAGCTACGGTTATCTCTCACTATCTCTACTAATTTGAGTTTGAGTTTTTATGGTTACTATTGTTCTCATTTGATCCGAATCTATTTGCTGTTTGAGTGTGGTGTTTGCTTGAGGCAATACATCATCTTGGTATCAGAGCTAAGGTTTTTCCTTGGCCTTGACCCGCACTGCCCAAACACAACAAGCTACAAAGAACCCCTGATAGAAGCCGAATTGAGACATAAGTTCAAGCATGTCTTTGGAGGAAAAATTTGAGGCCCTCATGAGGAATTATGAAGAAATGAGGCTTCAAAATGAGCAAATCAAGAGCCAGAACGAGTATTTGAGGCGCCAACTCGTTGAATCCTCAAAGCAAAAGAAGAAAGCCATTAGAAGTTCTCTTTCGACTACTTCATCCGAATCTGCCCACAGTGAACAAGATGAAGAAGGAAGCAATCCCTTTGGGTCATCTAGTGAAGAAGAGCCTACTAGAAGGCCGAGAAGGGGTAGAAGAATTCAACCAAACCTTGGTGATATCAAGGTAGAGGTCCTAGAATCTGAAAGGAAGCTTGATCCCGATGAGTTCTTGGAATGGCTCCACACCATGGAAAGAGTTTTCGACTACAAGGAGATTTCAGAGGATAAGAAGGTAAAACTTGTTGCTCTTAGGCTTAATAAATATGCTTCTCTTTAATGGACCAACTTGTGTGCCAAAAGAGTTAGAAAAAGGAAGGGCAAGATTCAAACTTGGGAGAAAATGAAGTCTAAGCTTTAAGGACCGTTCCTACCCCCTTCTTACCTTCAAGATAGTTACTCCCAACTACACAACTTGACCCAAGGAACCATGAGTGTAGAGGAGTATACTAGAGAATTTGAAAAGCTATTGATCAAATGTGACCTTCAAGAGGTCGAGGACCAAACTATTGTGAGATTCTTGGGAGGACTTGATCCAAGGTATGCCCATGTAGTAGAGTTACAACAATATTCCACCTTTGATGAGGTGTGTGTCCTAGCCCACAAAGTGGAACAACAAAAGAAAGCCAAGCCCCTCAAAAGAGACCTTCCAAAACCCCCACCCAAGAGCCAACCTTTTAACAAGGGGAGCTCATTTCTACCCCCTAAACCCACGGGTTCAACTCCACCCCACAAAATGACCAAGCTCCACAAAAGGGCCTAGCCCCATAAAATAGACCAAACCCCGACTCTTTGAACACTAGAAAGTGTTTTAAATGCCAAGGCCTTGGTCACATAGCTTTGGATTTCCCAAATAGGAGAATCATCTCCTTGGCCGAATACGAGGCAACTAAGGAGGAGGAAAAGGAGGTGTGTTTCATGGATGAGCAAGAGGAGGTCGTGGAAGAGGTGAAAGAACAAGAGTTGTTGGTGTTACGTAGAGCCTTGAGTGGAATCAAAGGAGCCGAGGAGGAACAAAGGGAGAACATCTTTCACACTAGATGCACGGTCCAAGGGAAGGTATGTTCCTTGATCATTAACGGAGGGAGTTGTGCAAATGTGGCTTCACTTAGCATGGTGGGGAAACTCAATCTCCAAGCCACGACACCTCCACCCGTGCAACATACAATGGCTCAACCAAGGTAAATGCTTGCAAGTTAATTCAAGATGTTTGATCTCTTTCTCCATTGGAAAGAGTTACCATGATGAGTTGTGGTGTGACATCATTCCCAAGGATGCTTGTCATCTTTTGTTAGGAAGACCATGGTTGTTTGATAGAAAAGTGATGCGTGATGGCTACTTGAATACTTATACCTTTTCTAAAGATGGGAAGAAGATCACTTTTACCCCCTTAAGCCCATCCCAACTCTACAAACGCAAGCCACAAAAAAGCCAAGAACATTCGGACGTACTACTCACTTGTAGTGAGCCCCTTCTTAAGGCCTCATACCACAAGTTCAAGGCCTTTAGGGAGTGGATCCTCACTTCCCTTGGTGAGTTTGAAGTTTCTACACCAAGCCAATCCATAGCCATTTCCCTACTTGAGCACTTTAGCCATGTTTTCCCTGAAGATATCCCCGCGGCTTTACCCCCAAAAAGTGCCATACAACACCACATAGATCTCATTCCCAGAGCCATACTTCCTAACAAACCGGCCTATATGATGAATCCTAAAGAGACCATGGAGGTTCAAAGGCAAGTAGAAGAGTGGATCTCTAAGGGATTGGTTAGGGAGAGCCTCAGTCCTTGTGCCGTTCCGACTCTCTTGGCCCCAAAGAAAGATGGGAGCATGCGGATGTGTGTGGATAGTTGAGCCATTAATAAGATAACTATCAAGTATAGGCATCCCATACCACGGCTTGAGGATATGCTTGATGAACTCCACAGTTCATGTGTGTTTTCCAAGGTGGATTTGAAGAGTGGCTACTATCAAATTTGTATTAGAGAAGGGGATGAGTAGAAGACATCTTTCAAGACAAAAGGAGGCTTATGTGAGGGGCTAGTCATGCCATTTGGGTTGTCAAATGCACCAAGTACCTTCATGAGACTTATGAACCAAGTGTTTCGGCCCTACATTGGTAGGTTTGTGGTGGTGTACTTTGGCGATATTTTGATCTATACCAAGAGTGAAGAAGAGCACCGTGACCATTTAACTCAAGTCATGATGGTCCTTGAGAAGGAGAAGCTTTATGGGAACCTAGAAAAGTGCACCTTTTTCACATATGAGGTGACTTTTCTATGCTACATTGTGACTGCCCACAATATCAAGGTAGATGAGAGCAAAGTGGAGGCCATTCGGTCTTGGCTGACTCCAAATAGCATTCATGACGTGCGAAGTTTTCATGGATTAGCCTCATTTTATAGGCGATTCATTAGGAACTTTAGCACTATTATGGCCTCCATGACCGAGGTGATCAAAAGCTTATCTTTCAAGTGGACCCCCAAAGCATAAGAAGCCTTTAAAGAGATCAAATCCAAACTCACTCAAGCCCTGGTTTTCTCACTACCTTACCTTGCTTTGACAAGGTCTTCAAAGTTGAATTTGATGCTTCCAGAGTGGGAATTGGTGGAGTACTCACTCAAGAAGGCAAGCCCCTTGCCTTCTTTAGGGAAAAATTATGTGATTCAAGGAGGAAGTACTCTACATACGACAAGGAGTTTTATGCCATTTTGAGGTGTCTTGAACATTGGAGTCACTACTTGGTCGCTAGTGAGTATATTTTGCATTCAGACCATAAGGCCTTATAATACGTTCAAGGGCAATACAAGCTTAACTCATAGCATGCTAAGTGGGTGGAATACCTCCAGTCCTTTCATTTCACTATCAAACACAAGTCTAGGGAACTAAACCGTGGAGCCGATACACTATCAAGAAGGTATCTACTTTTGTTTCAACTTGATGCTTGTATCCTTGGATTTGAGCATCTTAAGTCCTTTATGAAGATGATGAGAATTTTGGGGACTTATACAAGGAATGTCAAAGGCACCCAAAAGGGGACTTCTTAATTCAAGAGGGATATTTGTTCAAAGGCACCCGTTTGTGTATCCCAAAGTGTGGAACTCATGAGTTGCTTATTACAGAAATACATGGCGAATCATTGGCCGGTCATTTCGGTGAGAAGAAAACCCTTCTCATGCTAAGGGAGCATTACTTTTGGGCTAGCATGAGTAAGGATGTGCAAGACGTCTTGAGAAGGTGTGCTATATCTCAAGTGGCTAAGAGTTACTCACTCCCTCACGGTTTATACACACCTTTGCCCGTTCCCACGATTCCATAGGTTGATGTGAGCATGAACTTCATCCTTGGCTTACTAAGAACTAAAAGGAACAAAGACTCTATCTTTGTGGTGGTGGTTCTCTTTCCAAGATGGCTTATTTCATACCTTGCAACAAGACCAATGATACCACTCACATTGCCGACTTATACTTCAAGGAGGTCATGAGATTGGATGGTATTCCAAGGTCCATAGTCTGGGATCGTGACACCAAGTTCCTCAGTCACTTTTGGGTTACCTTGTGGAAGAAGATGGGAACCAAGTTCAAGTATAGAAACACTTGCCATCCCCAAATGGATGGGCAAACCGAGGTCCCTAGTAGCACCTTAGGAACTCTCTTAAGGGCCTTGGTTAAACCCAACGCCAAGGCATGGGATTTGCTTCTTCCACATGTGGAATTTGTATACAATAGGGCACCAAGCAAAGCCACAGGAATGTCCCTCTTCAAGATTGTCTACCGGGTAGATCCAGTGAGCCCCCTTGATCTTACTCCCAAGGCCATGGACGAGAAGCTGAGTGTGGAGGCAAGCAAAAGGGTTGAGGAGATTCAAAGACTCCATGAGCTAGTTAAGTCCAAGATATAGAAGTCCAATACTTCCTACCAAGCCCAACCAAACAAGCACAAGAAGAGAGTGGTGTTTCAACCCGGGGATCTAGTATGGATTCACTTGAGAAAGGAGCAATTCCCATCTAAACGCAATAACAAGTTGACGCCCAGGGCAGATGGCCCTTTTGAGATCTTATAAAGGGTGAATGAAAATGCACACAAGGTCAATTTGCCTGGGGACTATGGTGTTTCGGCCACATACAATGTGGCGGATCTAAGTCCGTACCTAAAAGATGATCATTTAGCAAATTTGAGGTCAAATTCTTCCAATCAAGGGGAGGATGATGGAAGTCCATCCATGGAACATGAAACAACCCCTTAAGACCAGCAAGAGAGTCCAAGTACAAGCACCAAAGGCCATGGAATGATCAAGTTATTGCTAAGTCAATTTTTAGCCCTTCCTAGAATTGAACCAGTGCACAAACCCTTTTGTGTACCTGATTTCCTAACCCTCCTAAGGGTATCATTGGGATGAAATTGGCCTAGGTTGAATGTCAAGAAGTGCTTGATCCAATAAAACAAGTTGCAAGTGATTTGGAGTTCATTTGTCCCCTCAAATCAGCTGTACAAGTCAGGTATGCAAAATCGCCCAGTTTTGCATGGTTCTAGAAATGCTCCTGTTTTGGCGCCCAGTCCTTGTAATTTCGAACTGAAACTTTTATGGTTTGGTAGTGCCTTAAAAATATTATAAATGCCCATAAAAAACCTCAGTTAGATTACACACTTGAGGAGCTATTAACCAGTAAAGTTCGGGAATTAATTCCCTTTACCCGGGTAAAGACTAGCCGGTTGTACTTGGTGATTATGACTTGCTTTTGTTTCTCAAGGAGGCAGCCACTTGCAAAGCACTTGACTAGAGGTCCAAGCTGAATATTAGTACTTGATTTAGCCCTAAGTCCACACCTAAGTCCTCAAGATCAACAACTAAAGATGTGTCACTTACGGGTTGCATGCCTCTGGTGGACTGGTTTTGGGAAACCGATTGTAACCTAGTTTAGTTAGCATATTTTTGAATTTCTAGCGGTTATAAGAAAGTGGGAAGGGAGTATACAACCCCCCCTTGCTGCTTATGTAAAGGAATTTCGATTATCTTATGAATGAAGTTGAGCCTTAGCTCCTTTAAACACTTAAACTCTCTTACCTTGCTTGTGACCAGGTAAGGTGGTGATCTAGCAAGAGTCCTAGCATATCTTTGGTGGTGTTTCTGTATCCAAGGAATTGTTAGGGGCCCTAGTACTAAGCTTGATGGTATTTTTGTATCCAAGTCAGGTGCTAGCCACGATTATCTCTCACTATCTCTACCAGTTTGAGTTTGAGTTTTTATAGTTGCTATTATTCTCACTTGGTCCGAATCTATTTGCTGTTTGAGTGCGGTGTTTGCTTGAGGGAATACATCAACACTTCTATAAGAGTCAATAAGCAACTTCACTTTATTTTTCACTTCTGCTAGAAGTTTGACTCTCAAAGCATCATAACTAAGACCCTTATAACCAAGACCAATTGAGGCTACAACATCAATCATTTCTTAATGGTAAATAGAATGAGCACAATTAAATGGAATGCAATAATCATAAAAGAATCGAGCCACATACAAATGAACTTGCCTCCACTTTTCAGGACTTTGCAATTTTGCCTTGATTGAAGGTTGGGGACTAGCGATAGCCCCTTGAGGAAAATAGGTTGCTTTCCTCTTCCCCAACGAACGTTTGGCATTGCGATTGCTACTAGCATCCTCATTAATTGAAATTCCCTCATTATGCCTTTGAAATTCTTGCTCAAGTCTAGAAGATCTAAAGGGGTTTCCTTCTTCATGATTCATTCGTCACTCTAATTTTTGTTGAGCAATTTCTTTCAAACCTTCATCCATTCGAAAACAAACATCATTAGGCACTTTTTTACATCGAGCTACATCTCCACTTTGTCCAGCTAGATGCATTTTCATCCTATTAATACCACCCCCTTTGATTACTTTTTCAAAAAAATTGCAAATAAGTAGCTTCTTTCCATCACTAGATTGAGTCATTGTAGCATATGACCATGTCAGATCAGTTTTTTGGAAAATCGATAGAGAATTAATAGTTGATGAATCTGTGGTTGGAATAGAAGGGGTTGAACTAGAATCCATGCGTTCCTACAAGTTAAGTGATTACATATTTACATGAGTTTTCTTATTCACAAGCACAGAGATCACAATTTTTACAAATTACAAGAACAATTTCACATTTCACAACCCAAAGTTCAAACAGGAATAATTTCACATTTCACAACCCAAAGTTCAAACATGAACCAACCAATTCAAGCAACGTTAATTGAAATTTCAAGCTTAACCTAAATTAATAATTAATTAAGGAATAAAAGTTACCAATCAAGTGAAGCAACATCGATTGCCTAATTTTTCCTACCGTGGTTTTGGCATGAGTGGCATATGGCCATCTGCCCAGTGCCCATTGTGTTCCCAACCGTGGAAGAAACCCAGCCAGGCAGCCAATCCACTCGAGCCTGAGAGTGAGAGAGAGAGTTTGAGAGTTGAGAGAATGAGAGTTGAGAGTTCAGAGTAGAGAGATGAAAGATTGAGGGTGAGAAAGTAGAGAACGAGAAGGAGCCTTCCAGGAGTGAGATGGGGAGAGTGTTACCTTCAAGTCTTTAACTAGGCTTCAGTTCGTAACAGCACACACAGGCCAGCATGCCGACGACGAACAACCGATGCCGAGAGAGTGTAATACCTGCATTCTTTATTTTTACGATAAACTGACTGTCTTGCCTTTTGACGTTATAAAATCATATTTTAGTAATGATGTGAGTTAAATTATTGTTGATGTGCTTGTGTGAGCTGTAATTTTATTAAAAAGGAATATTATTGTTGCTGTTGTTATTATTATTAGTTTTGAAAATTTTTCGATAATTTTTAATGAGCGTTAATAAGGATTATTATCTATTACTAAATCAAGTAGATTCCTGAGTGTGATTGGGTTTGACAAGCCTTAGAATTTATTTCGCCAAATATCAGACTGAGCAATATTAACGGGAACGAAAAATTCGATGAGCTTTAGTATTAATAGGCTCGAATTAAGGCTAAGAGGTACGGATTGGGTTGAGTAATGTTAGCCGATTAGACTAACTAGAACCAAAGTTGACTAGCAACTGACCAAAAAGGAAAAAAAGAGAAAAGAGAAGGGGTCAAAGCTCCTTATTTCTATGAAAAACACGAGAGAGGGGGACGTTCTTCTTCTAGTTGCCCGTGACCCCTCCCCGGCAACCACCAAAAGAGAGAGAGAGAGAGACAGAGAGAGAGAGAGAGAGACAGAGAGACACAGAGAGAGAGAGAGAGAAGAGAAGAGAAGCGCCGGCGACACCTTGGCTCGCACCCAGTCGGCTGTCCCTAGCCACAGCCACCTGCAAGACCCAGATCCACCGTGTTTGTGGCCTTCTCTGTAGACCCCGAGGCACTGAGCAGGTGTCAGATCTGCCACAGCCATGCCATTTTATCCCGTACTATAAACCTGAGGTGAATTTAAGTCAAGGAGCAACCAAAGGGAGGGTTGAGGAGTTCAAATTCGTAGTGACAGCGTGCAGATTGGGGTTTGTTCGCGTGGGTTAGGCATGATACCAACAAGAGAGTCGAAATTTGGGTTTTGACGCATCCAAATCTAGCCTAGAAGCCCTTAGAACGGGTTCTGAGCTTAGATTTGAGGTGGGTGTTTCTCGCCTCCTAAATTATTACTAATTTCCAATGAATTTTACTGATTTTAGTTGATGCATGTCTGAATTTGAGTTATTAATCAATATTTGGAGAATTTAGAACGAAAATTGGTTAATTATAATGATGATGCTAATTTTGGGATTCTTGCATGTTGAGTTGAAGCGTAGTTTACTGATCGATTAATTTTGAGAATTGTGAAACAAGCGAAGTTATGCTAGAAGGTACTGTTGGTTCAGTTTTGTGTGCCTAAAATCTGTTTAGAAGGTCGCATGTGAACATTATACCCTAGGTTGCTAACCGGATGGTTGAGATATTCTAGAGCAATAGGGTTTAGGGATTATATGATTAGCAAATTGGGTACTTTGTAAGTAAAGAATGCCTTAAATCGATGCATGCTAATTTAGTTAATTCATGCTTAAAAATAACCTTTGAAGCGACCTAATAATCTTGGTTAATTAAAATAGATCTGAAAGCCTTAATGTGACTAGATTATGCTTTGAAAATGATATGAATTTGGCATGCTTACTTGCTAATTACAAATTATAAATGCAACGATAGTTTCATGCTTTATTAATTCATTTTGGTACGTTGAATGTTCTATATAATTATATATGTCGCTATTACTTATTTCATTATGATCTTTGTGATAAAATGTTATGATTGTGAAATTAAAACCGAGTTGGTTGTTGGGTGGCTCGAGGTTGAACTAATGAGAGTTTTTGAGGTTCTTTGTAGTCGGTGTTGTGTGAGGAGAGAGCTTTGGTTGTGATTGACCACAATTGTGTGGATTGCGAGGTTATGTGTAGCTTATTCTACCAAGTTGAATGATGAAGTATTTGAATGTGTTACACGTGAACCCCCTCCCTTCATGTCATTAAGCTTTATCATGTGTGTGAGGGTGAGATTTTGAAAAAGAAGGTTTTTCATGGTTGAAAATAAAAGTAGTCATACCTATTAGTGAATGATGGCCTATTTTGAACTATACAAATGTAGTTTTTCAGGCATAAAGAATTTCAAAAAGGAGTGAGTTGCATGATAAATGATTTCGCTGTAAGAGATAGCAAACCTATTAGCCGCTATGGCCATACGCTTTAAATGGATAAGATAACGTGCTTAGGGACAGATGTAAGATGGGAGTGAACCCGTTAGAACGGGAGAATCCCTAGCCTAGGGAGTAGTCCCAGTAGTGGGAAACCCTAACAACCGTGATGAGGGTTAAGGTCCAATTTTGTTGCCATCTTGGACGTAAGAGCTTAGCGTGAGCGATGGTCTCACTAGGGATTGAGAATAGATCTCATCCAACTAGCACATTATGATGATATTATACCAAGAGTATTTTCCTAATAAGTAAGAAAAGCAGTTGGTATTTCGCCGTTTTAAGTATTTCAGAAAAAAGAAAGATTTTAAGGGCCATTAAGAGGCTAGTTTGAATAAGATTCGAAAAGCTTATAAGGGTCATTATAGGACCAATACAAAAGAGATTTCTTTTTAAAAAATATGAGCCTCAAGAGGCTAAGTAAAGTGTTTTCAGGGAAAAGAAAGAAAGCTTCCTGTGCATATCCTGTGCATATCTTATGAACGAGACTCCAAGTATAGTTTAAATGAAATTTCAAATAAAGTATGGCTATATCCTTGTAATGCATCAAGCATATAAGTTTTAAACATGCATATTCTGTGAAAGAAAGTTCCTTGCATAATCTTTGCTTCATGTGTTTAAGCATCTCTCATAAATGATTAGACAGACATTGCAAGAATTACGTATTATACCACATACCCTAATGGTTGAGAATTAACAAAATTCTCTGCCGTTTAATATGATAATGGTACTACTTAAATGAGTGATATGTGGCTATCATAGGGATTATTGCCTGTAACTGTTTTGGTTTAAGGAGTCGAGAAATATTCACTGAGCGTGTAGTTGCTCATCCATTACTATTTTCCCTTTTACTAGGTTTTTATCGTGACAGGTAGAAGTCAATTTACTTATTTCGAGTAGGAGTCTACCCTGCTTTGAAAAGGTGTCATGTGTGCATATATAGAAGTGGACTTTCATGTTAAACGATGTAATATAATGTATCCCTAGAGTTGTAAATGTATGTAAACAAAGCACACTAGTTTATGTAATACATATTGTTTAAAAGTCGCCCTGTATGGCTATGTGAGCCAACTATTTGAATGGCTAGTTCTCTTTTTAGCTGAAATTAGTTATTTTTTTGGGATGTAAACTAGTACTCTGGATGTGTGATCCGTTGAATTGTATCTTTTATTTCCTTCTCTATTATTGAACTATTGTGTTCGGTGTACTCCAAGCGAGTGGCTTGTAGACTTATGAACTCCGACGTATAGTCGTTGAGCTTATTTCAGTGTCCTTTTACACTTTTATTCATTGTAGGGATTTAATATAAGACTTTAAGCCTTGAAAATTGTCAGTTTTAGGAGAAACTCTATCCGTTTTGCCCCAGAATTTAAGTCGGAATAAAGAAATCGTTAACACTTTTAACTCTGCGGGTTGGGGGGGTGTTACAGAGAGCGACGCTAGAAGCCTAAGGTTTTTGCGAACCGTCAGGCCTGACTCCTGAGAGAGAGGGTGCCGAGGAGTTTGGGGCTGGGGCCTGGGGGTTCATTTGGGCCGAAAAAAAGATTTAAAGAACCTAGAAAAAGCTGATCCAATCGCAGGTTGGTTGGTTTGACCGAGTCAGCTGGTCCAACCAGGTTTGATCGTTTTTTTCCTGTTTGACCATCCAAACGATTTAACGTGTTTTCCAGCCCATTGATTTGACCGATTCCCGGTCCAACCGGTCGGACCGACCGGCCCGGGCCGTTTCTCTCAATTGTTTCTAACTAATGAGCTCGAGTACACCGGACAAAATTGCCTAATTGGTCTATCAATTTGACCTGGAAAAAGCAGTTCGACCAGAATGTCATTCTTACCGACGCTATATTCAAGAGTTTTTGAATTTTGAGAGAGCAAGAAGACAGATAGGGCATAGGGGCCTAGAAAGATATACAATGTGCGAAGAGAGGCAGAGACTACGTGTAACACCCCGAATTTCTAATTCCTTTTTTATTACTAATATTAACCTATGTGGCACCGAAAACCTAATTGGGGTGTTACCGCCGTATTTCCTTCTTGGAAATACCAGACTTAGTATTGATTAAAACTCTAATACAACCACATCCTCAATTCATAACATCAGTCTGAGTCTTTTAATAATATAACAAAGTCTAAACTAAATCATAATTATTAAACAAGTCTAAATATGACTAAGTGAACTCTGCTAAATTTTATTGTGTGGCCTTGCATTATTATGAACTCCCATCCCTATGCTCGTGCGCTTCACCTAAAAACAAAACATTTTATAAAAATGAGAAAAACTTAATAACAATCACCCTAATAGTCAAAACACTCACACAAACTCATTTTTAAAACATTTTAGGGGTAGGGAAGACAGACATACCACACCCACACATTCTTAGCAGATGCACACAGTCATACCAGTTTCTTTTATAACTTTAAGGTTCTTAAGGGTGAGTGACCCCACTGAGTCTCATGGCCTGCGCTTGGGTTTAACGCAGCCGCTTAATTATAACCTGGCCCACCGTCCACTTGGATGGTTATCGCTAATCATAACATGGCCTACCGTCAACATGGACGGTTACCACTAACCATAACCTGGCCTACCGTCAATTCGGACGGTTATCGCTAACCATAACTTGGCCTACCGTTAATTTGAACGGTTACTGATAACCATATCATGGCCTACCGTCAATTCGGACGATTACTGCTAACCATAACATGGCCTACTGTCAACTTGAATGGTTACCGATATGGCCTACCATCAATTTGGATGGCTATCGCTAACCATGACTTTCCAGTCTCACCCACTTAACCAGTTACTTACACATTCATAGTTAACCTTAATTTTTAACTAGCATACGCATTCCAACCCAACCCATGCTGGTCCCAAAATAGTTTTACATTACTTTCGCAACGTAGTCAGTCTGGTAACCTATGCACTTACTAATTTAGGAAAACAATTCAACATATGCCACACAAAATATTTTATCTCACATTCACTTAGGAAAAATCCCCCAAACATCAACACCACATACATTCAAATAGCCTATATACATGCTCATAAATTACACTTCGCAAAATAACGTTCCACAATATATATGTTTTTCTTTACAACACAATCAGTTCAAATGGTTAAAGCACACTGACATAGCAAGGTAAGCCAACACAAACCACATGCTCATTCCACGTTCAACTGAAAAAAAATTCCATTATTCCATGTCAAACAAAGACATTTAAGGGTAGCCCTTACCATTTTCATCAAACATATTTTCAAACAGCCTCAGGGAAGGGTTAGGGTATGATTGTTACATGGAATCCGTACAATTATGGGCTCGGTTTCTTAATTGGGCCTAATAATCAGCACCTTGATCGGGTTTTAAGAAG
>NCQV01149548.1:12005-27616 GCA_002740545.1 Lophocereus schottii
CAAAAAAACAAGTAGTAGAGTTATTACAGATTTATTTGTTGTTCTTTAATGAATAGGTATTATTTATTTCAAGACATTTTTGAAGACTTACTTCATTCTTCTAAAAACCACAGTCCCATTTATTTGTTTAGCCAGAGTATGCCTCCATGTGCCTTATTCAAAATATCATGCAGTCTATGACAATATTTGTTGTTCTCTATGACATTCTCATTCGTATTGCTTTCATTTTTTTCCGCAGCTTCATGTTTTGGATGACTGACACTGTCATGAAGGAATCTTCCAAAAGCTTTTCCCTATGTACAACTAACATTTGTTATAGTTTGTCAGTATTATTGCGAACAAATTTGTGTGGTAGCTCACTAAGCAACATGATTGATAAGAAGATAACAATTTATCTAGCATTCATTTTTAGCTCACTAACTATGTTTATCAGCTCACTAAATATGTGTGTTAGCTCACTAAGCAACCATTTATCATGCATTCATTTTTAGCTCACTAAACCTGTTGGTCAACTCACTAAATATGTGTATTAGCTAACCAATATATTTGTTAGCTCACTAAATGTTTTCTTGAGCTCACTGGATGACATGTATAGCTCATTGAAAGACGCAACAGATAAAAACAAAACATTAGTATAATGAATAAGTTAAGCTTATTATGTTTCCACTTCACTGGAATGCATCTACACCTTCCTAAAATACAAGGTAGATATATAACACTAGTAACTTCCCGGCTTACTAATAATGCTCTTAGCATATAAGGTTGGCTCACTAATAATGCTCCTCAGCTCACTGGAACAGAAGTATTACTCAATAAGAGACACTATTCACATAAACATTCGGAGATGCCCTTAAATACTTTCAACTCACTAAAGTATAGTTTCAACTCACAAACTATATGCCTCCGCAAATGCAACTGTTGATTTATTCAAAATTAAATGAGTAAGTAAACATTTGAACATACCACTAATATATGTGTTTTACCATATGTGCATTTGTATGAAGCTGTTATGTGTATGTTGTCCATTATGTCTAGCCTTTCTTCCGTTAAATCGAAATAGATGATGAAGAAATGCTTCTTGTGACATACTGGGAAGAACACCTACAAATTGGAAGATAAACAATATCACATAATGTGGTAGTCAAATACACAATTAAATGTATTATATTAATACCTACAAGTTAAAAACATTTGCCCGTTATCCATTTGTCACATCTTTGAAATTCTCTCTTAAGTATTGTTTCAAAATAAATGCACCTCGCTTCTTCTGATTTTGCTACGTTTATCATGGGTCCAAAGTTCACTGCATTTTTGCATTAGTATCAATAGATGTTTAAGTATTTGAATATGTAAACTGAAATAAGCATGTAATTACCATTGCATCGACAAGTGCAAAAAATCTTCTTGGAGACCCTTCACTTTTTTTTCTCCCTAATTTGTAAAGGATACCAGCTCATACATTAACCACATATGCATCAATGTATTCCTTTGAATTCATGGTTGACAAGTGATACCAATTTGCAATATGTGTTTCAAGGTCAAATAATTCTTCATTGATATAATATCAAAAGCAAAAAAATGCAAGTTTATATTCAGTGTAACATAAGTTTTTATAAGTGTTTTCTATTATTAGATTTTTTAAATCTAGGAATTTCATGCTTACTTGGTCAATGCTTTGATTGATGAAAGACATAATCTTTTCTTGGCTTGATAATTCCCCTGTAAGCTTTGTGACTCTTTCCACAAAAAGAGAGTGTTAGGGTTTTGTCATGGGTCCTTTATCTATTTGATTGATGTCTTGTCTTCTTGTTATGCTCTTATTCTGTAAAACATTGTAAGAAAGTTCATCATAATATAGCTACTAAATATATATTATGGCCCACTACTCTCTAAACATGTGTTATGCCTAGTAAAATATATGTTCTGCTCACTAAAAATAACATTCTGCTCACTAATAATGATGTCCCACTCACTAAAATTTATGTTATGCTCATTAACAATAATGTTCTGCTGACTAAAAATGCATGTCGGCTCACTTAAATAGAATAATGTTCACTACTAACAAATTCCTCCTTGCTAGTCGCTAGAGCCATCCAAAACTGATGTGTGCTCACTAAATGTGTTATTCTAGCTTACTGTAACATACAATTGTCAACTATCAACAACTTGCCTATAACTCACTAAAATTATGTCTGCTCACTAAAAATAACATTATGTTGACTAAATATATAAGATTCATTCAATTTTAATTTCTAAAATTCTTACTGGCTTTATGTGTTGTTATCTTTTTACTATCTTCTTTCCTAGGAGATTTTTGCTTTGTTTGTTTACTTTATGTTGCTTTCTATCCTTTTGTTTCAATCTTGTCTTCTCCAATTGATGATTTTGTTGGTGCTATGCTATCCTTGTCCATTGGCTCTGACATTGTCTCTAGAATGGGTGGTGTCGCACATGTTTCTAGTGGTGGTCATATTTCAAGAGCTTGTGGTGGCTGTGGGGGCTTTTGTGTCTCAACAATTGGTGAGGGTGGTGGTGCTGTCTCAATTGTTTGTGTGGGTGTGGAGGGTGGTGGTGTTTGAAGTGTTTCTATGGCTGGGGAGGGTGGTGGTGTCTGAAGTGTTAATGGAGGTGTTGGTGCTAGAGGAGCTGGGCTTTGGCTGTCATCAATTAACTTGAAACTTAGCATGTTATTGTCCCTTTTTGTGGATCTAGGACTTTTCATTCTTGGACTTTTGGCTTTTAGGTTGCTGGTCATTTGGTTGTGCTTTATAACAGCATTGTCTAATTTAGTTATTGCTTCTAGTACAACATTTCTATTCCACCATTCATCATCCTGACTGAATGGTAGTATCTTACGAGTTTCCTCTCCATTTTCTTTTTGTCCAATTAGTGGTGATTTTGAGATTTGAGCTTCACAATGTGAGGAGAACGTGCTTATGGCTGCATATCTTATTTTCTTGAGTGCTTCATAATTATGGCACCTTTTTGACAAGTATTCTATAAAGGTTTTGTATCTCTTGAATGTATTTGCTAAAGCCTTTGTTACTTCAGTCATTTCTTCCATATCTTTCTGTATGTTAACATCATTTAAGTATTATAAGATGTTAGATACACATTTATTTTATTTATTTTCTTCTTTTGAATTGATATAATTGAATTAAATGATAACTCTAACTTGGATGTTTCATTAGTTCATAAGCATGTCCCTGGCTGTTCATCCCTTTCTGGATGAGTTTTTCTGGTTTATGCAGCATGCTCTTCTTTGTTCATTTGCATTGGAGGCTCCACTCTACCTTTTCCAAACCCTTTTGTCACTTGTTTGTTGCCAACTTGATCAACTTTTCCCCCTTGTTTCACTCTTTCTTTTAGCTTTTCTGTAGTCTAGCCCTTGATTGTTGGGAATTGTCTCTCAATGGTCCTCATAGTGAGGAGAAATCTATCAAGATATAGCACCTAAAAAGGACATGTTTATTCTAATCAATTTAGTATATGTTGTCTGAACTATAAACGAGTTTTCCATAGCTCACTAAAAATGATTCTTTGCTTACTAAAATATAGGTTCTACTCACTAAAATATATGTTTTGCTCACTAAAAATGCATACTAGCTCACTAACACAAAGTAATGTTCTCTTACAACAATTCCTATTTGCTTGTTGGTATAAGTATGTAAAAGTGATCTACACTCCCTAAAATAGTCATTCTAGCTCAGTGTAATAGATAATTGTCAACCTTGAACAAGTTCTCCATAGCTCACTAAAAATGATATTCTGTTCACTAAAATATATGTTCTGTTCAGTAAAAATGTAAACTAGCTTAGTAAGACAAAGTAATGTTCTCTAGCAACAATTCCTATTTGCTTGTTGATATAAGTTTGAAAATGTGATGTGTGCTCATTAAAATGGTCATTCTAGCTCACTATAACAGACAATTGTCAACTATGAACAAGTGCCCTATAGTACACTAAAAAATGTTCTGCTCACTTAAAGTAATGTTAATGCTCACTAAAAACATATTTTGTATGGTATACTAATAAAATAGAAGGAACTTACCATGAAGAATAGAACAAGGCCATCAAAGTTTGAAACTCTTTTTTTGACAGATTCACATAGTCTGTCAATGGTGTATTGACACCAATCAATTGTTGCTATGTCTTCAACATTTGTAACATTCTTTGCAAAATAGGGTTCGCATTGTATATTCTTCGATCCATTAAAGAAATAAGATACCATGTACAAAAATACATTTCTTCTTAAACCTTCCCCTCCATCAGTCTGGTTCAGTACGTATTGTGGCATTTGGCTGAGCATTAGTGTCCCATCTTGAAGATTCCATTCCTTCCTCCATGCTAAAAGGAATTCATTATACTTTGACTTTTTCCCATAAAATTCTTTAACCTTCCTTCCACTAATTGGGAGTGCTGTTGTGAGATGCACATACATTGATGTTACCCCTATCTTCTTCTCAGCAGCTATGGACAGTGTTACTAAGTAGGGGTCAAAATTATCCACAAGCCATTTGCATAGATCACATGGTCATTCAGTTACTTCCAACTCTAAGAATCCTCCAAAAACCTATATCCCGTATTGCTTGTTTATTTGCCTTATTGAACTTGTCTATCATTGCAACAAACCCTGTTGGCAACATTATGGTCTGTAAAATCTTCTTATGTTTTGTGTTTGTCTTTGCAAGTTTTTGCACAAGCTTGGAATCTTGAACAGTAGTGTTGGTATTTACTTGTTTTGGGGATTTCTTTTGATTAACATGTTGCACAACTAAAAGTTGTCCATGCTTTGTAGGACTTGGACTTTTTTGGACACTCCTCCTCTCTTTTTCAGCTTTAGCTCTAGCATATTTTTTTGATCTCATTTGAAGTTTCTTTGAGAAAAGTTTTGCTGCTTGTTTCATTTTCTTCATTCTTTTCATCAACACTTCATCCTCGAAGTCAGTTTCATCGTCATGCCCATGTGGATGCATTTTGTTTCTTTTGAAACTTATCGATGAATGTCGGTGATTGTTTTCTTTGAGCTTTCTTAAGGAGTGTTTTTTTAGCACTCTTGGGGATCCTCTAGTCTGCATTCTTCTTGCCCCCTGTTGTGCTTTTTTTCTCCCAATCTTGTCTTGCACACTATTTATATATTTTTTCCTCATTCTTCTTTGCCTCCTTTTAGTTTTTTCTGCACCATCTCCTTTTTTTTCCCCCTCCTGTTGGAGTTTTTTTTGAGGTGGTTCTGCTATTTTTTGCAATGTATGGTCTGCCTTTTTTGGTTCAGTGGCTTTTGATTCTTCCATAGCATGGACATTTTGTTTTTAAGGCTTAGTTGTTGGTGGTGCTTGCATTTTTTCATCTTCTGAACTTATTGGACCATTACAAATGTTTCTATTCTTTCGTGCTTCTTGTTTCATCCTTCTCTTCTTTGAAGTAGCACTTGATGAGCTAGTTTTCTCTCCAGAGCTTTTTTGTTTTGGTGTGGAAACTTTTTCCTGCTCTTTCTTGGTTGGAGATTTGGTTACCATTGTTGGCGTGGAAGGATTGTTCTCAAGCTGTGAGTCTATTCTTCATTTGTAGGAGTGTAGTATGGAGTTGTCTTGCTTGCTTCTTTTGGAACTGCACATGGTACTTTATACCAGTAAACAATATGGACTTTTAATACTGCTTACTAAAATAAAAATTAAATATGTAACTCACCAAATGTGTGATATTTAATTGAATGGGGAGCTCTCTATATATGGTGAGAGTTCAGTACACTTTCTTCTCACTAAAATAAACTATCTGCTCACTAAAAATGCAACTAAGCTCAGTAAGTATAAATTCATGAATATAGTTTACTTGCTAAGTAAAACATGAGATGAACTCACTAGATATATGAAATACTATACCAAAAGAAATTGAAATGCTTAACTGATGTGGATTTTATATTTAATTTTAAAACCATTTTTACTTGCAAGTGTACAAGATTAATTATAGACTAGCGAGTATAGGGGTGTCCATCCCATGAGAAATAATAGTAATTTTAAATTTAGCTTTTTCAATTATAAAGAATAGTTTGATCAAGGATTTCGATTATCAATATGAATTAACGAAACAAAAGAAGAGTAAGTGAGTCAAGAAAGTGGAGAGAAATCAAATAAGAGAAAGATCTAAGATTTTAGATTTTAGCATTAGTGCAAATATTGATTTCCTAATTCAAATTGAGGTTCAACTTGTCTCTTGTTCAATCTAAGCTACAAGCATTAGGCCATAAATTAAAAAAAATGATTATAATTATCAAATGAGACTATCTATCTAGTGTTAGCATGAATCATTCTTTTTAGACATAACTCACCTAATTTTTAGCATAAATTATTCAATTTTAACAATTATAAGTTTAAGTCCAATTAGATGATCATCGTATTAGCCTATAAGGCCTAATATTCATTGAGATAGCAAATTAAACTATTGTAATCAACATGATTAAACAATAGTGTTAAGATACATGAATAGGTTAAGTTCAAGTTTAAACTCAAATTATGTAATGAAAGAGACAAGAATAACCCCATGGGAAATTAGCAAAATAATATCATTATCAGGGATCCATCCTAATTCTAGAAATGAGTAGTTTTGTTAGCCTTAGTTGGTGAAAACACTATCGAAGTTGGTTTATTTCACTTCCTATACCCAAACTTTTACATTCAATTACACAAAATGATGAAATTAAGTGTAAACTCTCCAGTGTGACTCAGAAATGAGATGATAAAAGAAGAGAAAAATAGCTAATTTCAAGCTTATTTTCTTCTAAACCCGTCAACTCAAATGATTTTGTCTTATAGAATACTCTCTACTATCTAAAAAAATAGAAGATGGAAGATGAAAATGAGAAGATGCTTGGGTGAGTGAGTGGATGAATGACTGAGTGTGTCTTTGCTTCAACCAAGGACCTCTTTTTATAGTGAAAAATCAACCTCTCTTGATGCCCAAAATTAATTCAGTTAATTACCCTTCACTAGGTCACTTAGCTCATGTTGAAAATGGGCGCACTTGAGAGGTTGGGAGTGATGTAGGCGGCCTAATGCTAATGGATTGGAATTTGGTCGCCTTAATTGGTCCACTTAAAGGGAGAGGAAAGGGAAAAAGAGAAGCTAATGGGCCTGAGAGATTGATCTGGGCCAATGGGGAGAAAAAGAGAGTGAGTGAGGAAGAGCGCTGAAGGAGGCTCTGGGTTATGGGCTGCAGAACAGGCCCAACCGAGAAGGAAGAGAAGGGATGTGTAGGGGCGCTGACAAACTGATGGGCCACAGAGATTCGGCCTAGTGGGACACAGAGAGGAGAGTGAGTAGGGAGAGAAAAGAAGGGGCGATTGGGCCAAGCCCAGGCAGAGAGGAAAAGAGGAGGGAGAGACGAGGTTTGGCCGCTGGGCTTGGGCCTGGTTGGACCGACTTGGGCCGCCACGTAGGCCTAAACAATGCATCTCTCTTTTCTTTTTCTTTTTTTTCCCTCTTGGGCTTGACCTTTGATTTTAGGCATTCCTCACGTGGGAGATACGAGTAGAATAGATCAATTCTGTTGAGATTCTTCTATATTTATTTCTACCTAAAAATCACATAAAATTATGCATTATTTACTCATAAAAATACTTTTCAAAGACGTAAAAATAGATGAAATGTAGGAGGTAATTATACATAAAATATGAATTATCAACTCTTCCACACCTCAACTTTGCTAGTCCTCGAGTAAAGAACAACCATAATGCATAGATTCATTTAATCCATCAAGTAGATTAAGAATAAGATTAAGGAAGAAAATCAAATGATCCAACTATGAATGGTCACTCCAAATCACATATATCAATTCACTATCAACCCATAACTCATTATCAAAGATTTCAACTAAGTCAATAGGCTAAGATTCAAGCGAATTAAGCACACAATGAAACCATGCAGCAAATCGTAAGCACAGAATTTCATCCCACATAACAAAAATTATAAGAGCATCTTTAAAATCAAGTACCCAATGCCGAATCAATTTATTATTCTCTTTTTCTTGATTTCTTTGAGATTTGAATTTTTGCTTTTCAAAAGTTATTTGTTTCCATGTACTTTCTTGAGTGGATAAAAATTTGAATAAAGATGACTCTCTGAGAAACACTTAGTGCATATTCAGGCGATTAAAGATATGAGTAAATTTAGAACCTAAACATTAGCACTGGGATCAAAACTTAATTCAACTTATTTTCTTTATTGATTGGAAAGTCAATAGGGAATTCAATGCTTATCAAATACTCATCATGACATTGTAAATAGGGTTACATCTCAAAGTCAAAATCAGTTACATAGTATCATTAGCAGAAAGAAAGTTTTGGCCTTCGACTAGTCAAAGTTAGAAATAATCTCTAATAAGCATGGGTCACATGAATCAAATCCACATAATAAGAGTAGAACACATATAATCAGAACATTCCAACTACCCACAGATTTTCAAGTTTAAATTTTCGTCAAAATTTTCATTTTGGCTCCCACACATCTGAACCATACATTGTCCTCAATGTAGAAAACAATAAAAAAGAGGGAAATGGAGAAAAGAACAACACAACCTGATTACACGAGGAAGTCATTTCCATATAAGCCAACAATCAAACTCCCAAAGTACCTTCACAACCATCACCAATCACAAAAGCCAAAAACTAAGTGAAGAATCGCACCCAAAAAGAATCACACCTTGATAAAAAAGAAAAATAAAAACAACATACTAAAACTCGTCGAAAAATATTGGGTTGCCTCCCAACAAGCACTAAGATTTATGTCTTTAACCAGACAAAGTCCCACCCGCTAATCATAGTAGACAGGGTCTGGTAGATTGATGGATTCAATCAAATCGAGATTAATATCATGAGTCACTACAGGTTTCAAACGTTCACCATTAACCATGAGAACTCTACCATCTTAGGGATCCAAAATTTGAACCGCCCCAGAGGGAAACACTTATTAGACAACAAAGGGACCATCCTATCTAGATCTCAATTTGCCAGGAAATAGCTTAAGCTTAGATTTAAAAAGCCAAGCCTTCTGATTCGGCAAAAGAGATTTATGAGAAATCATTTTATTATGAAAAGTTTTGGTCTTGGCTTTATAAATCTTAGCATTCTCATAGGCTTCATTATGCAATTCATCTAATTCATTCAATTGAAGCCTGCAATTAGAATCCGCTTGTTTCATATCAAAATTAAAAGTTTTAATAGCCCGAAAAGCACAGTGTTCTAATTTAAATGGCAAGTAACAGACCTTGCCAAAAATAAGTTGGTAAGGAGACATCCCTATGGGAGTCTTATAAGCAATACGATAAGCCCAAAGAGCATCAGACAATTTCAAAGACTAGTCTTTCCTATCAGGCCAAACTGCTTTTTTCAATTATAGACTTGATCTCATGTTTAAACACCTCAACTTGACCACTAGGCTGAGGGTGATAGGGGGTAGTTACTTTGTGAGTCACAGAATACTTTCTAAGCGAAGCCTTAAAAGATCGATGACAAAAGTGACTCTCTCCATCACTAATAAGAGCTCCAGGGGTACCATACCGACAGAAAATGTACTCTTTCACAAAGTTGACCATAACCTTGTGGTCATTGGTGCAAATAACTTGAGCTTCCACCCACTTTGATGCATAATTAACAGCAATCAATATGCATACAAAGTCAAAAGATGGGGGAAAAGGACACATGAAATCAATGCCCTACACATCAAATATGTCAATAATCAGAATAGGGGAAAGCAGCATCATATCACAACGGGACAGGGCACCTGTATGTTAACAACGCTCATAAGCAAGACAGAATCGTTGAGCATCTCTAATAGAGTTGCCTAAAAGAACACACTTTGTAGGACTCTAGCAGCTGTCCTATGACCACCACAATGACCACCACAAGAATAAGAGTGACCAAAGGTGAGAATACTATGAATTTCACTCTCGAGGACACATGTACATACCACTTGGTCAGGGTCATGTTTGAAAAGATAAGGGTCTTTCCAACAGTAATGTCTTACCTATGAGAAGAACCTACCTTTCTCTTTTTTGGACCAGTAAGGAGGAATCTTCCCATTGGTGAGGTAGTTCACAATGTGAACAAACCAAGCGAGAGGGGCATGTGACATAGCGAAAGTGGTTAGAAAATCCAACTAACTCATCAGTATACTCAGTAAAGATTCTAGATAAGTGGCCTGTAACTAAATTTTCAGAACCTTTCCTATCTTTTATTTCAACATCAAACTCTTGGAACAATAAAATCCATCTAATGAGTCTTGGTTTAGTGTCATTCCTGGGCAATAAGTGTTTTAATGTAGTATGATCAGTGAACATAATCACTTTTGAACACAAAATGTATGGACGGAATTTATAAAGTGCAAACATTGCAGCTAGCAACTCTTTTTCAGTAGTCGAATAATTTTTTTAAGCATCAGTTAGAGTTTTACTAGCATAGTAAATGGCATGAGGCGTTCTATTCACTCTTTGACCTAAAACAACCCCAATATCAAAATCGGATGCAACATACATGATCTCAAATGGCAAAGAAAAATTAAGGGGATGCACACTAGGGGCTGGCACCAATAAAGATTGAAGCTTTTCAAAAGCTTTCACACAAGACTCATCAATCACAAAAGGAGCATCTTTTATAAGGATAATAGTAAGTGGGTGAGCAATTGTACTAAAATCCTTAATAAATCTCATATAGAAACCAGCATGGCTAAGAAAAGATCTTACTTACTTCACAGAAGAAGGTACAAGCAGATTAGAAATCAAATCAATCTTGGCTTTATCAACCTCAATCCCTTTTCTAGACACTTTATGACCCAACATAATCCTTCTTAGACCATGAAATGACTCTTTCCCAACTATCGTTTTAACACAGTGGACAAATTAGGAAGACATACATCAAAGGAAGAATCAAAAACAAAGAAATCATCTAGAAGCACTTCCATAAAAATTATCAATATAATTAGAAAATATGGCGATCTTGCATCTCTGGGATGTGGAAGGTGCATTACACAACTCAAAAGGCATCCTCCGATCGCCGAAGTTTCTAATGGGCATGTAAGGTTATTTTCTCTTGGTCATCAAGATAGACAGGTATTTGCTTGTAACTAGAATAACCATCTAAAAGCAATAAAAACTTTGTCCATCTATTTTTTTCAAAATTTGATCAACAAATGGGAGGGGAAAATGGTTCTTCCTCGTTACAGGATTTAGCTTTCTATAATAAATGCACATTCTCCACCCTATGGTGTATCTAGTGGGAATCGATTCACCTTCATTATTCTTTATCACAATTATGCCAGATTTCTTAGGGACCACTTGAACTGGACTAACCCATTGACTGTCAGAGATAAGGTAGATAATGTCTACATCTAAAGACTTTACTACCTCTTTCTGGATAACTTCTTTCATGTGAGGGTTCAGTCTACATTGCATTTGCCTAACATTGTGCATGCAAATTGTTGGACTAATCCCTTTCACATCAGCAATTGATCACCCAATAGCACCTTTATGATAAGACAAAACAAAATCAAGTCTTTCTCTAGATCATAAGATAAAAGAGAAGATATAACAATAAGTAGGGTTTTTTAGGGCCTAGAAATACATGATTGAATTAGGGAGAGGTTTCAAGTCAAATTTAGGTGGAGATACAATAGAAGGTGGCATAGGAGAACTAGCCAAAAGGGGAAGAGGTTCATAAGTGATCACATAAGAGGAAGACTAAAGATGAGGAGTGGAATCTAGAGTAGAATCCATATCATCTATTGTACTTCCCAAGTCAAACCATCTCAAATCCCAATGGGAAGGAAAAGGTTCCCAATGGATCACTGCTTAGAATAACAGGCAAAGCTTCGTTAATCATTTTATAAATCACATCAATAAAGAAGCATTCAGATTCATCTTCAAACATAGGTTGAGAAGATGCTTTGAAAATGTTAAGCCTAAGCCTCATGTTCATGACTGAGAAATCCATCACTCCCGAACCACAGTTAATGATGACATTAGCTGTGGCTAGGAAAGGACGCCCTAAAATAAGGGGGATTTGCTTAGAAGCCTGACTAGGATCCATGTCCAACACAACAAAATAAAGAAGAAAAAAATGCTTTATTAATTTGGACCAAGCCATCATCTATCCACCCCTTAGGAGTCCTAACTGACCTATAAGCAAGCTGAAGGGTACAGTTGAAAGGTTTCAATTCACCTAAGCCCAATTCTAAGCAAATAGAATATGGTATCAAATTAACACTACAACCCAAATCCAATAGTGCCCTTTCAATTTTATGATTGCCAATATAACATAAGATGGTAGGAATACCAAGATCATTGAACTTAGGTGGAGTGTCATGTTTCAACATCGAGCTCACTTGTTCACTTAGAAGAACCTTTTTAGACTTGTCATCTTTAGATTTCCTTTTAAAAGTGCACATATTTTTAAGGAACTTTGCATAGGCTGGGATCTATCTAATCGCTTCCAAGAGGGGAACATTAACCTCAGCTGGCTTAAAGGTCTTTAGGATGCCATCTCTTTGCTTATCTTTCCTGGAAGGGAATGGTGCATCCAAAACTTGAGGGTAAGGAACCCTTGGCTTATATGTCACAGTGGGGCAGACACAACAGGAGAAGGGCATGTGTCATTTTCCTTTTCAGCTTCAAGGTCACTCCCCATGGTCCTATGTCTTTCCTCTTTATCATGTTCCTTCTTACTCACCTTATTATCTACTTCCTTACCACTCTTAAGAGCCATTACACCTTTTAGTTGTTCAAATTGTTGGCCTTTGGGGTTATGTAGAGGATGACTTAGAAGTTTTCCTTCTTCTCTTTTACGTACAGCTATGGCTAGTTACCCAAGTTGGGTTTCTAAGTTAGCTATAGACTATGAGTGAGAATCAATAATATGCATTTTAGACTCAATTCCTTGGACCTTAGAGCCAACATTTTGCATAACAGAAGTCAAGGTAGCAAGGGTAAAAATTACCTTGTTTATATCAGAGCTTCCATATGGAGCTTGATGGGAAGAGGGAGGAGCACATTTCTGGTTTTGAAAACCAGAAGGGGTAGGTCTGCTAGAATACGCTTAAGGATTCTCAACATTTGGAGACCTTCATAAAAAATTAGGAAAATTCCTCTAACCATGATTATAGGTATTAGAATAAGGATTGTTTGATGGAGGAAATTCTTAGGCAGCATTTACTTGTTTAGTCACGCAATCAGACTTTCTAATACAAGGACAATCAACAGAAGTATGCATGGGACTAGCACAAATTGAGCACACATCTTACATAGAAGGAGTATTAGATACTTTGTTAATGCATAATAATTGATTGAATTTCTTAGCCAAAGCATTAACTTTACTAAAAAGGTTAATTGAATGTGAAACCTCATAAATCCCTCCTTTAATTCCTAATTGCTTAGGCAAATCAGAATGTGAGGAAGTGGCATGCAAATGTGAATTTTCACTCAGATGCTCAAACAGTTCCCCAACTTCTTTGTGAGTTTTGTACAAGAAACTGCCACTATAAGATGCATCAACCATCTTCCTATTGTGCTCATCTAAGCCAGATTAAAAACTCTGGACAAGTTGCCACGTAGGTATCTCATGGTGAGGACAACTTTGCAACAAACCTTTAACCCTTTCCCAACTTTCATACAATTGCTCATTTTTGTTTTGTGAGAAAGTAGTTATAGCACGTCTTAAGATAGTCAGTTTATCAATGGAGAAAAACCTTTTCAAGAATTCCATTTGCAATGGATCCCAAGTGGTGATATTTTTTTTAATGTCCAACCAATCTTTAGCTTTATCTTTTAAAGAAAAAGAAAAAAGCTGCAAGCGAAGAGCATTATCGGAGATATTTTTCAAGAACATAGTGGAAAAAATCTCTAAGAATGCATCAACATACTTGAAAGCATTTTCAAACTCTAGCCCATAAAATGACGGGAGTATTTGGATAAGAGAATGTTTAATCTTAAATGACACCGTTACAGTGGGCATACGTGTTCTTGTAGGTGAATCATATGCGGTGGGAAGTGAAATACTCCTTAAGTTGTTGAGGTTATCGGGTTTGCTCTTCACCCATTTTTTCTTATATTTGTTTTTCTTAGCCCTTGTCTTACAAAGAGAGCGTTTAATTTCAGAATTATATAGTTCAAGATCTAAGCACAAAGAATGTCTACCATTCAAATACCGACAAGCAATCAAGAGAAGATAATAAAATCACCGCAATAATAACCACCAAACAAAATAAGAAGAAAAGAGAAGAGAGAGATAGGAAGAAAATAAAAAATAAATAAAAGAAAGATCCAAGGGAAGGGGGAAAAAATAAAAAAATAAAAAAAAAGCAAAATGAAAATAAGTTAGAGTAAAAAGATAATAAAGGAAATAAAAGGGAGAGGGATTCTTAGATTAGATACAATAAATAAAATAACAGAAATACAGGATTTAGATTAGATTAGATTAGGTTAGAAGGCTTAGGAAAAATATTTAGATTACGAGGGAGAGGGACGAACAAAAATAAAATGGTTAGATTAGGCGGGATTGGAGAATGAAACAATAAAAATAAAAGGGAAGGGGATGGAGGATAAATATATAAAATTGTTAGCTTAGCAGGGAAGAGGGGGAAAAACAAATAAAAGGAACAGAAAATTCAAAAATCACTATTTGTTACCCGGCAACGACGCCAAAAACTTGATGTGGATTCCATGTTTAGTTTTAAAACTCTTTTTACATGAAAGTGCATGAGATTAATTATAGACTAGCAAGTATAGGTAGTCGATCCCACAAGAAACAATAGTGACTTTAAATTTAGCCTTTCCAGTTATAGGGAATAGTTTAATTAAGGAGTTCGATTATCAATATTTATTAACGAAACAAAAGAAAAGTGAGTCAAGAAAGTGAAGAGATCAAATAAGAGAAAGATCTAGGATTTTGGATTTCACCATTGATGCAAATATTGATTTATTAATTCAAATGGGGGTTTAACTTATCTCTTGTTCAAGCTAAGCTATAAGCATTAGGCCATAAATAAAAAATGATATAATTATCAAATGGGAATATTTATTTAGTGGTTTAGCATGAGTCATTCTTTTTAGACATATCTCATCTAATTTCAAGTATAAATTACTCAATTTTAACAATTACAATTTTAAGTCCAATTACATAATCATCATATTAGCCCACAAGGTCTAATATTAATTTAAGATAGCAAATTAAACTATTGTAATCAATATCATTAAACAAGAGTATTAAGATGCATGAATAAGTTAAGTTCAAGTTTAAACTCAAATTATGCAATGAAAGAGACAAGAATAACCCCATAAGAAGTTAGCAAAATAATATCATTATCAAGGATCCATCCTAATCTTAGATATGAGTAGTTTAGCCGGCCATAGTTTGTGAAAACACCATTGATGTTGGTATATTTCACTTCCTATGCCCAAACTTTTGTACTCAATTACATAAACTGATGAAATTAAGTGTAAACTCTCAAGTGTGACTCAAAAATGAGATGAGCAAAGAAGAGAAAAATAGCTTTTCAAGCTTATTTTCTTTTAAACCTCTCAGCTTAAATGATTTTGTCTTACAATTTCTAATCTCTGGAAAAAAAAAAAAAA
>NCQV01149608.1:493-14157 GCA_002740545.1 Lophocereus schottii
ATTATTTTTCCAAAACATGATTTTCCCATTTTATGCTATTTGGTAAGACAAACACGAAAAAATCATTTTCAGGGGAAAATTATTTTATCTTATGTGAAAGAAATTGTTTTCCCTTGAAAAAGTAGGAAAATTGATTTTCCAGGCCTGATTTTCGTTTTCTAATTTTGTCTCTCATTGTATTTTCTTTTAATTGTGGTCAGAATCACTCTATTTTCACTGTCATTTTGTCTTTCATTCTTTCCTCTTCTTCATGCTCGTTATCTTCATTGATGATTTCTATCGTCAATCTCTGTAATTACTTCTTGAATTCTCTGGCCTTGCTACTATTTTCCTTTTCAAGAAGTTCACAATCTGAGACACTCATCATCTCTCCCTTTCCCATTTTCTTTAATTTGGGTTTAATACACTCAAATTCTACTGGGTAATCCCTGAGAATAGTGGAAAAATTGAAATTCATTAATGTTGACTCTTTCTTTTTCTGGGTTTATTACCAAGTATATTTCTTGCTGGTGTTTTAAGTTTGATTTTGAAGAGAAGAGAAATAGAATTCGTTGGTTGGATCAGAGTAGTGAGTAGGGGAGGGGGTTGACGGTAAAAAGAAATGAAGCAAGGGCTAGGGGGAGGGGTTTATTCTATCAAATAGCAAAAAATGATGTAGAAAGAAAATGGTTTTCCATTATACCAAATAGCTAAAAATGTGAGTAGAAAATCATTTTTCTTAGAAAAGTATTTTTTATGGAAAATAATTTTCTAGGAAAATGATTTTTTCTCCTACCAAACACACCCTTTATTTGTGTCTTGTAAAACCTAATATTGTTTATTTTATTTAGTTAGTGTCAGATTTTTTGTTAGGTCAATCTATTAGTTTGGTCATTCATTTTTGTTTAGTAATTATAATTTAGCTAACTGAATGGGTGAATTTAATACTATCATCCTTGTAGGAACGACCCCCTATTCGTTGAATCATTACTACAAATTGACACCGTACACTTGCCACTACTTTTTATATCAACAAATCTCTAAATAAACACAAGGTAATTCTCAAATTTTGCTCATGTAAGAATTCATAGAAGGCTCATTGTATCCTGGAGGAATATTCATTATATAGAGAGCAACTATACGTATGGGCGAATAATTCCTTAAAGAAACAGAATTTCTCACGTCTTTAGTCTTCAACAAAAAAATTTCCCCCTTCAAGTCTTTGATATTCTTAGTAATTTCCCAACAACATAGATGTTGCTCATAAAACAATTTAAAAAGTACAAAATTTCTATTCACCCATATTGTATTATTTTGATTCATTGATCTAACTTGTGATTTAATTGAACTAAAATCTTATGAAACATCAAAGGAAGAATAACCGAAAAATACTTGTAATGCCTTCAATAAATTAACAAAAAATCTAGCTACAAACTCAGGTATATTGCCCTCATTTCAAGTTAAAAAAACCTTTACATGAAGACATCTAATTTTAATTTCATAATATTATTGCTAATTTGCTACCTAGTAATGACTACTGCTGATATTGCTAACAGGCAACTACTCTCTACTACTACTTTGTGCATGGCCTACGAATACCGAAGGCTGGCGTGGTGGTCATTACCTAAAATTACCAAGTTACGTATGGATCGTGGACTATCTTCGAGGCATTCATCCAAGCCCTTCCCCCCTTCCCCTCTAAAATGAGGGGAGAGGTAGGTGATCATCGATAGGAACTAAGAACTGATAAATACACTAGAATAAAAAATATTAATCACCAACCGTTAAGAATAAACATTTTAAAGCATTTGTCCACCTTATATTGTTTATGTTCAATTATAAACAGAGTTGATTTTGTGTGATAATTAAAATTCTATGTTAAAATACGAAAATCTCTTATTTATGTGCACAATTATGGACCAATTAATTCTATTTTATTATTATCGCAAATACACATTTACTCGACCCCTCCCCCAGGGGGTGTTTTTTTCCTCACAATCAATTCCTCCTTTTTCTAGTAATTTTTTTTTTTGGGGACATTTTTTTTTTGGGGCTTATGATAAATACTTATTAGTAATTATAGTTAAAATATACTAAATTATGTTGAATCATATTGAATTGTGCTAAATTAATTTACATGTAATTGTAATTAAGCCAAGAAGTGATTTTTATAAAGTTGTGTAAATGTGTACATACCCAATATGAGCTATTTTAAATGCACATTTATTTATGTTGTGATAAAATATGAACGTATTTCAGTGAGTTGTATATATACTCCATGATTGTTCTAAAATAATTTACAAATACCTTTTTTTAATTGATATTATAATAAACAAACAATCTGCAAACATATTTACTATGTGAAGTCGCTTTAGTGTTAATATAAAACTTTCTGTATTGTTAGATTTAATGGAGTACATCGGCAGTTCAATTTTAAAAATAAATTATAATTGAGACTATCGACAATATACATTTTGGGTAGTTGTTAGAACACAAGTCGACATTAAACAAATTTAGGATTAAACACTTAGTATATTTTATCATATGTATAAAATAAACTACACAACAAAACTATAATTTATAACTTGGTTTTTAGGGGTGTTTGATAACAACAGTTGTTTGGAAAAAAATAGCTGTTTGGGAGATTTTAGTTATTTTGATCAAGTCAAATAGCGAATGAATATTTAATAAAGAACTGTTTGCAATAGCTGTTTGACTCCAAAAAGCTCCTTCTAAGAAAGTCATTCCCATTAACCTTTTGAAAAGAGTTTTTTTTATAGAAATGACATAATTGTCTATAAGTTTGAAAAAATTACAGACATCTTATTAAAAACTAATTCATAAATAAAGGCATAAATGAAAATTTATCAATATATTTTTTAGAAGCAGCTGGTTTTTATCAAATACTTTTTTCTAAAAATAGCTAATTCAAATAGCTAATATAAACAAATAAATCAAATCGCTAACTGCTAATACAAACAACTAACCGTTGTTTGCAAAACAGGGACATGGAATCCCAAATGTCATCTATAAGTACGGCTTGCAATTCATTCAATGCGACATTGTTTCATGTATCCGATGCGTGAGGATTGTAACTTCCTTCGACATATGTCACCCTTGGAGTGATTGCCATACCTAAAGTTCTTGAGTGCAAAAGTTACTATAATAATGAAATTTGGTGCAATTTAGGCTTCGTCTCCAATATTATCAACCTTACCTCTAGCACCCCAAATGACAAATAATTAACAAATTGGAGTAGGAAATTGTTAATAAAATAATTAATTTTTTATTACAAAATTTTTTTAAAAAAATTATGCTTCAATTTCAACTAGGTTCTTAAAATAATTATATACTTTTAGGAAATTAATGCAAAATTTATGAAGTTAAATCATATAATATGTCTTCAAAATAATAAGTATTTTACAACCAGAATAATATTCATGTAAACATTCGAAGTGATAGTATGAAACATTTTTCTTAGTTACATAATGTGCTAATTTTTTCAACATTCAAGGAATTTTACAATTACAATAATAGACCTATTTACATTGTTAGTAAAATAAGTCCAATTATTGATAAAAGAATGTGGTGATATAAGTTTAATCACAATATAATTCATAAGTATTTTTTACAAGTGTTGAGATGTATTTAACTGTGTTGCATGATGTTGAATTGTGCTAAATGATGCTCAATGCTTAATTGTGTATGGATCGACCTGCTTCATATATATACCTCTCATGGAACAACAAAAAGCAAAAAAATTTATGTTTACCAAAGCTTGTGTATTGCTCCAATTTCAAGTTAAAAAAGCCTTTTCACGAAGACGGTCTAATTAAATCTAAGAAGAAATAAACCTTTGTTGACATAATAAATTCACATAAAGAATTTGAAAAAAAAAAAAAAAAAGGTCGTCCGGTAAGTGTCCTGAGGTTGACAGCATGAAATATCAAAGGGAGGCCCCCTTGTCGACATTTCTTCACTTTTTGTATTTTTCCACATAAATAATTTGATTGAAACTGCACAATAACATGTCATTTTCCACCATTAGGACAAATTGTCAATTTCTTAATTCTACCCCTTTCAATTTTCATCAAATGTGATAAATTAGCTTGACAAATTGATAAATTGCACAGTAACATATTTTAGTCAGCGCTTGGTGGAGTATAATGTATTCTAAGATTAAATAAATTTCAAACCTATATTATGTCAAATCACTGCTAAATAATTGCATAAAATGACTTTTTTTTGGGGAATATAATGTGCTATAGTAATAAGTGGATATTTCCGATTTCAGGACGCTGAGTTACAGGTGGAATTAAATTTGTTATATAACCAAAAAGATCGAGCTTCGAGACCTCTCCAAAGTTGTTGATTCCGCGATTAACCTGGTTGCTGAAGCTGATGATGACGTGGGATGAAGGGCCGGGTTTATCTGATGGCGGCTGATGCTCCACAAGGCACCGTCCTCAGTTCCTTTGCTCTCCCTACCTGCATGAAAAGGCCACCCCCGGTTGTATTCCGGGAAACGCCACTCCGACGATCAAGTTAGCTGAGACTAGTGATGAGTAATAAAGGTTACCCGAAAAAACTCTCCTTTATAGGTGGAACAGGTTGCTATTTATAACTTTCTAAGAGAGGGTAAAATGGTAATTTTATCTGGACTTGTGGATAAAAGGGGGCCTCCGGTCCCGGATTTATTGGGCCCAGAGGAGGCCCCAAGGGTTGCGCTTCAAGCCCATGAGAGGGTGTGGGCCTGACGTCGTGTGAACCTGCCCCATCTTAGTTTATCCCCAATCAGTTGTATAGGACAAGCAAGAAATTGCGTGATGTTTAGCAATGAAATTTTTTGTCCTCCGTTAAAGATTCTCATTACAGATAAAAGAACTTGGGCATCATGGGAGTTTCGGGTTGGACTTAGTTGTAAGGATTCACCAGCTTCGTCACGCGCCATTATTCCCTCTTCACTTCCCACTTCTTTCATCAAGTGGATTCCACCAACACACGAATTCATCAAAATCAATTTTGACGTATCTAAATAGATGAAGCATAAAGTACATAGTTTGGGATATGCTTCTATTTTGATAATGGAAATAGGAAGGTGGTTCAGGCAAGATTCGAGCATGTTGCGATCAAAGAATTTAACAGGTTCCTTATCCAAGCACACTTTTCATGGCAGATTCAGACTCTGGTCCAGGATAATCTTCAATATTTTAGATATATAGATGAAGTATAAATTTATCATATTTACAAAGAAGTTAATACGGTAGCTGATTGAATGGCCAAATAGGGTCTCTATCTTCTTGAGTGTTCAAGTGCTTATTTCCTTTATTCATCCTCAAAAGAATTTTTTTAAATGTTTTAGCGAATGATAATAATATGTAGGGCTATCAATTCAGGTGCGCGGGTTATATGAGGGTTGGTTGTATTTCGGGTTCGCGTTCGAAAGTGTTAAACCATAATCCTAAAGTTTTGGTTCAGGTCAAACGCAATGGCTTAAAATATTTTTTTTGCTCCTACAAATATTTTAAGCATTAATGTAATTTTTTCAAAATAAAAAAGGATCTACTTCTAAAGTTTCAAGTGTTAACGTTTAAACTCTTTTCAAGAGTAGATATGTTGAACCTAGGACTCATTCACTTCTTAGATCATACTTTGTCAACAACAAAATAGAGAACAAAAGAAAATAAAAGAAAATTCCAAACACATATAATCAACTTTCCGAATCATTGGTCCCAGATGAGGTGATCAACGTTCGACTTCTTTTTTGTCGAACAATATATTACTTTACACAATGGTGTAGGGATCTCATTAGATATTAAAAAGGTAGTTTGTTATAAGAAAAATGCTAGACAGTATTAGCAATAGTGCATCATGATGGTAATATTGTGGCAGTATAGTAGACTGATCAAGAGGAAAGAAAGATAAGAGAGTTTAAGTCTTTCAGAGGGTGGAAACATATGAATTTCATTCTTTTGAAATCATATTGTAACAATTAGGTATACTTATTAGAAGAGCAAAAAAAGACATGCACATGCATTGGATAAATATAATTTTCACATAACAAAATAGATACTAAAAATTCAGCTTAACCTAGACGGGTGAACCCTAACCCTGGCGGGTTTAAGCCGAAGGGGTACGAGTCTTAAAATTTTATCGAACACCCTAAATTTTTATCCGGCATAATAATACAGGCAGATGCTTAAGTGAAGGATTACCTAATATTCTTATGTTATATACACCCTTTTTTTTTAAAAAAAAAATCTACTATGTATAATAAGGGATTTTTTAGCAAACGTTAGTCGCAACTCACGAGAGTGACGCTTGCCCCCACGCACACACAAACTCACAGAGAGGGAAAAAATAGCAATGCTCCATAAATTAAAAAAATAATAATATTGGGCCAGGTCTGTTGCTCAGCACAAATGCCCAACTCCATGTCTCCATCTCATAGGTTTGCTCGGGTCATCCCGGTCATACAAATGACGCCACATTATTGACTATTAACTATTGACTAGTCGCCCTTTTGGTGAGAAAAAAATAAAATAAAATTCAAGTACTCAGCAAAGTCATTACCATATTGACTGGTACATAAAGTCATCATCATAAGATGGGCCCACAAAATTAAAATAAGTAGGCCCGTTAGGCTTCTAGGCCCATTGAGTGGACACCTTGGAAAAAGCACTTCCACATTCGTTGAGCCCTGAAGTTCCAAATAAGTGGTAGGGCCATTCCCAACCACTTGCAGTGGCACGGGTAGATACGGTAGAGCATTTCACCATTCGTTCCCTTCTTGTTTGTTTGTTTTTTTTAAGTTCTATTGGTTTTTCTTTTTTTCCTATTAAATATATTATTTAGGTTTTTAAAAAAATTATATATTATGAGATGAGTCCATCATAAATATTTTATTTAGTGATTCAAGTTGAAGTTTCGTGGGGTGGAGAAATAAAGGAATGCAAATGGAATTTGCTGATGTGGAAGAGTGAAGTTCCAAAATTTGGAACTTGCATTGGGGATGCTAAAGAGTGATGATACATGTTTTAACGTATGACACTCCTTAATGTCTTGTTCTATCTTAAATTAGCATATTTTATAATTTAAAATCATCAAATTTTTAATAATTATACGTAATTATAAATTCCTAAGCTTAAATATTTATCGGCTACGTCAATAAAGTATTAAATGACACTCGAATCGTATCAAGTCTTTCCACAAGTGCATATGATGCGCATATTTTAGTAATGTAGTAAATTATGGATGAAAAGATCATTTCACATAATTTATAAGTTGTAATACACTTTCACTATTCGATCATATTTTTTTTTCAATTTAAAAATATTGTATATGATTTTTAATTAGAACAAAATAAGACACTTAGAAAGTGTCTGATGGCAAGACATTTATCATCTTGCGTGGTAAAATATAATAAATGTCTTAGTACAAGATATTTCTTATCTTAACTTTAAAAAGTCATATTATCATATATTAAATTGAATATAAAGTAAATAGTTGAGTAATGCATGGAAGGGTGTTGACACGCAGAAGTTAGGTAATAATACCTTTTATTTATAAATTTTTTACAAGTATAAAATTACACATATTAAGTATAAATGGTATAATACTGCTCCATTGGAAGGAGTTCCAAAGAAGCGCTTCACGTATGTAGAAGCACAGTAGTCGACATGTGGACCTCGAAGTACGGAATCAAAGGCTCCGCGTTCACTCGGTGGCTTGGGAAGATGATTTCCTCTCAAATCCAGACTGAAAACAAAGTGCCTATTCTTTGAGAGGGTTGATTTAAATAAGTTGTCATTTGTATCCATCGACATAATTGATAAATATTTGAGTTTACATCTGATAATTAACTTATAAGTTCAAACTACTTAAAAAAAGGATAATTTCATATCATGTAAGAAATTAATCTAGATTAAGAGACTGTTCTTTTGATGGGTAAATTAGAGTGGGTAAAAGGGTAAAGTGAGTTGAAATAGATTGAGATGGGTTAAAATGGGTTGGAATAGGTTGAAGTGGGTTGAATTTTTTTATGTAATAAATTAAACTTGGTTAAAATAGTAAAAGTGGATAGAAGTAGGTTGAAGTCGGTTGAAGTGAATTGAGGTTAGTGTTTTGAAATTTACCCACAAAAAGAATAGATCCTAAGGCAAGATAATTAAAAAGTACCTTGTCACAAGATATTTTTCATCTCCCAGTAATTAATAGTTAGCGAAAGAAACATCTGCCAGTAAACTCGCTAAGGATCCAAACGTTGGTTATCATCGCTTAACACCTTAATCTTGGGGTTTTCAAAACCATATTTCCTTCGACAATTAAATGTTTTTTGTCGCATACACAGATTATTTCATATTCACAAGGCTGCAACAGTATGCATTAGGATATCAACATATGATACCCCTCTATATGTTAGTAACTATTGAACTGTATGTCCAAAAATCATACATGTTCAAATGTAGACTTTGCTGCAACTATTGAACATCTTACATAAATGAATATATGACAAATTAGAAATCATAATATGTATATAATTTATCATTCGAAAAGCCAAACTATATTATACTTTGTTTTTTTTTTTTTTTTTTTTTTTTTCTCCCTTGTTCCTAGTAGACATAACCATACACAAGACCAAAATGGTCAACAAATTAGAATACTAACTAGAGGGTACCTTGCTATGCTACCAAAATTGGTACCTCCATTTCTATTTTAGACAACCCCTCCAAAAAACCAAATTATATGTCCATCTTCCATTTCACTAGAGCGGAGTCATTATTCGGCCCAATAAAAAGTAGAGTTCTCCCATCACAGATTTTCTCCATTCATAAGACTTGAACCGGAGACCTTACCTAAGGAGAATAAGTGCTAAAGCACTTGAACGAACCTATGTCAATATATGCCCATGCAAAACTTTAGCGATTGTTGATGGGAGGATTATGGCGAGCTTTACCATTCCCTGGGTAGTCTTTGTTCATCAATGTCCATACCTCACTAGCAGCCTCAATATCATGGGACTCTTCCGTCCCTTTGCTCTTGTTACGTGTGTGTTGCCTAGCAATATTGACATTGCTTAAGAAAGTCATTTGCTTCGCCATCGCCCAGGAATTTTTATCCCGATCCAACAAAAATAACTGAAATCAATAGTTGTTTTACAGAAAGAAAATTAGCTTTTAGAAAGATTTAGAAAAATTTATTCTCGAAAATATTTCTTCAAGAAAATGAATTAGAACATAAACTCGCTAATCTTTCATTAAAGAAGATATATTTAGATATGGTTGTTTTTTTTTTGAAGAAAATTGTTCTTGTTTTGAATTTTTTGCAATTGAAAGTGTTCACCAAAGAATAACGGTCATATTATGACACCATAATCTCCCATTGATATATCAGTTCCAAGGTGATTAATTTGGTATTAATCAGCCGAATTAATTCACTGAATTTATTACAAGCTATGTGCTATTATAAAATAGGGATAAACAGATCTGGAATAACACAATTGAGAAGCAAACACTCCTATATCAATTAATATACTTTCTACCCTCTCCCGCACACTAAATCTAACCATTACTGAGATTTGGGTTTGGGTGTGAACCTCATTGGTGACTCTAGTAACCACCAAGTTCGTGGATAGTACTCAGCAGGCGAGGCCGGAGCAAAGCTTCCGCATTAAGGTAAACCATAACATTTTGCTATAGAGAGATTGTTCGTTTTTCTAGAAATTGATTTTTCCCCTATCCAACATTTATACACAAACCTAGCTCAAAGGAACATCATTTTATGAAGGCAAGGTGCTTTACTTAAATTTCAACTAAGAAGAAACTAAATAGTAGTTTTTACTTATGAAAACGTTGAGAAAAGCATGGTTAGTTTGGTACCTTAGTCGATGCTTTGGACTTTCTATTCCTTGATGCATTGATGACCCTTCCTGCAGGTACAAAATAAGCTAAATTCAAATTGACCCCCCTATCTTCAAAACCTTTCCCCTCTGTCACACCCTTTATCTTGGAAATTCCAAACATCACATGTGCACATATATATGGATTGAAACAAACTAAACTTTAGTAATATTTGCTCGAAAAATCCAAAGCGATATTCCTTTCAGAAAAAATCAAATATAAAATATATAATTGAAAAAATTTCTACATTATGAATCTCTGTATATATGGTAAAATACAAAGTTGCATGAGACAATCTACTCTTGTATGTTTTTCCTCATTAACAAAATTTGAAGCACTGTGCAAGCTTTGAAGTTAGGTGCTTGACTAACTTGTTGACTGTTGATATATCTCAATTGTGCCTAGGTGGATGGGACTTGGGATAGTGATAATCAGCACTCAGAGCTACAAAACCAGCTTCTCCATTCATCGTGTTGGCCTTACTTTGTTTACATAGTAGAACGTGATTCGATTTCCCCTTGCCTTTAGGGTGACAATTCCGTATATCAGAAGGGTTTGCACCTGCTCCCTTTGCTCCCTCTCTTGCTTTCGTTCTCTCATTGCCGCCTTTTCTTCCCAATTTCCTTCCTTTTGGGTTCATATCGTTGCTCTCTCGCTTCGCTTCAGGAGCATGGAATGTAGTGTCCTGCAAGTAAGACCAACGGCCGGCATCAACATTAGCAACGCGGTGCGAATCCTGCATAAGCCTAACGTATGTAGAATTTATGTTAATTGATCAATGTACCTTAACAGTCGAAGGTTTAGAACTTCCAATGACATGGTCTAATTGATGTGGAACTATTTTTGCGTCAAATTTACCTACAAAAAGTAGGTAAAGTGTCGAATCAACGACGAAATTAAAGGGAGAGAAGCACAACATGCACCATCATTGGGAATAAATGAAGAGAATTGTGTGTGTATATACCTTGATAGTTATGATGCTTGTAAGTGGAGTCTCTTGCTTCAAGCAAACTGAACATAAGCATAAGTACAAAGCTAGTAAACCTTAAACGCACCATTACTTTCTTCTTTTCTTCTTTGGGTAATTAAGCAAGGGCTTTTTTTGGTTGCTCAAGTTGAACTTCAAAACGCACATAACACAGAAGAGTGAGGACAGAAGTTACGTTGAGCAAAGTAGTGGGGTTGGTTGCCTCGGTTTTATAGGAGATGTAAACCCAAACAGAAAACTACAAGTCAAAGCTGCAATTCCAAGGACAAATGGTCTGTGTCCGTACGTTGGTAAGCTAAATTGGATTAATGGTTAGAATTATAGTAATTAGGTTATGTGTGCTACTTGCATTATAATACGGTTGTGTAAGTATATGTATGCATGAGATTTTATGTGATTTACATATATAGTTGCATTAATCAGGTTTGTGAAGATAACACAGATTATATCGAGTACTCGAATAGTGAAGAATCATAATTAATGCTATTCCATCCAGCTTTTAAATTTTACCGGTGATGGGTCCACTATAGTTCTGTGTTTGGCATTAATGTTTGCCTTAGTGTTTCGTGTTTTGACCTAGTCAAAATACCTATTAGTCTAATTAATATTGGAATTTGGCAAACTAGTATTTTTGCTAGCGTTCAAAGTATCATTCAATGTCTTAAATACTCCCTCCGTCCCTCCAAAGTTGTCAAATTTTGAAATGCTAAAAAAATAAGGGAACATCATTTATTACTCCAATATATCATACGAAAAGTCACCCTTTATTGATTTTATATTTGGTGAATTATTCATATCCTTTAAATCAATTTACATTAATAAGCTAACTTAATAGTTAAATTTATGAAGCACATTTTCTTCAACTATTAAACTGAATGCAATTAAATTAGACTAATTATATGTTACCTAAATAACTATTCGTTGCCTACACCGTTAAATTTGCTTAGTACGGTCTAGATAAAAAAAAAAAGAGGATAAGGTTAGACATATAGTCGATAACAGGTATAAATCTTGCCATACCTTGCTTGAAAAAAGAAAAACAATTCGAAGAACATTGCATGTAACACCAAATTCTTTTTTAAATTTGCAAATTAAGTTGATCTATTTGAATTAGATTAGTTGTACTACGTACACTTTGGTGCCACCTATATGGTTCTCATATTGTACTACTTTCTTTAATTTCTTTCTTTCCTTTTTTTTCCCCCTCTTTTTCTTTGGGGTCCTACCTTGTGAGATCAAGGGTGGAAGACAGGTGAAGAGGTAGGTGCATGACAGTTTTATATGTATAGCTCAACTATCAAAGCTACATGTTAAATATTCTTACATGAAATGGAAAGCTGAAATGGGTGTGTATATATATACAAACTTATAAAGAGATGTAGGGTTTCAGAAATGTTAGGAAAAAGCATACAATAGCGTGGAACCGGAAGATACGGGATGTTTTTCACTTGTCTGCTGCCATCCACCCTCCGAGGCATGAAAACTCTTAAGTAGGTTCTAAGTGCCCAGGGTTGAAAGAGGGATGATAATTACATTCAAGTTCGAGGTATATTCAAATTGATCTGAGGTAAAAAAATTCGATTTGAATCCGAGAGAAAAATGTGAAGGTAAAAAATCACTTTCTTCCAACTTTTTTTTCCTTCGCATTTTTTTTTTAACTTTTCTTTCCATCAAATTTTCTAAGGATCAACGGAGTCTTACAGTATGTTCTAAGTGCTATGGGTTGACCATACACCTAGCTTTTCTACTTCTAGGTATGCTAAATAGCTACGTATGTCTAACTGTAATGTATTTGAAACCTGTAGAGTTGGGTTTTACATTATACTTCTTTGCATTTTAGAAAATGACAGCAAATAAGTACTAATGCTTAATATTCTAAGAAGAGTAGTGTTAAAGATCTTTGAAGGTTATGTCTCTTTTTTCGCCATATGGAATAGCTATAAATTGCAAGAAGTCGTAATGAGTTGTAAAAGTTGTAAAAAATTATGTAAAAAGTTGTAAAAAGATAGAAGGGTAGCTGCGAGCTGTTGTTAAAAATATTAAAAAGTTGTAGGAAATGCAAGCAGTTGTAAGAAGATGAAAGGAAGTATAAAAATTCATTTTATTAAAGATATAAGGAGTTGTAGAAAGTTGTAAGCGATAGGTATATTTCTCATTTCGTTTTGGAGAAAAAAACGGGGCATAAAAGTATCAAACTAAAGATATCATGAAAAATAGATGTCAACTAATTCACCTAACAAGTTTTGTAAGGATGGTATCAAATAGATGGCTTCCAAACTTGCTTATGTTAGTCTCGTGCTTCCTTCTATGCCAATATTCCTACACCAAGTCAATGATATTGTTGAAAAACATAAATCTCAACTTTTATGTTGGTGACTTCTCCAAAATTTATTAAGGAAACAATTCCACCAAAAGTTCAGCTGAATATTGACAACATAACAAAAATTTTGTAATATTACTATAGTGTATTCCTATACAACAACAATAACAACAACACCTTTCAGTGTGGATCCCGCTTTCGCGGAGTCTGAGGAGATCCAACTGTAGCCAACCTTACCCCTACCGGTATTCCTACCCGTAGAGAGGTTGATTCCTTAAGACCCACAAAACAGTTTTTTTTTCTGAAAAAGGTTTATAGAGAAAACTATTGCAAACCAAAAACCAAGGAGGAGAAAATGGGTCGGAGAGCAAAATAGAGTAGAGACATACCTCAATCAACCAAGGGCGCTAGATGTCGTCACATCCTAGAAAAGCACGACCTGCAGACAAGCACACCAAAAACCCTACCCGCCCCACCC
>NCQV01149624.1:3623-21201 GCA_002740545.1 Lophocereus schottii
AAACTTCATGGTTTTAGGTGCTTTGTTTGTTGCCCCTTAGTCATTTGGCTAAATAGCTCCATATTGCCTTACTTCATTAGTCAGCTCCTTTCCCTTAACCCTTTTAACCTCGTTACAATCCAAATAAAGTCCTCTTTATTATCATGTGCACATTATATTTGTAGTGGTCAAGAATTTGAGAGTCATAGCAAGCATATGGTTGATTGCCTCTTTGGAATGAGCCTTGAGTAAATCCCTACTATACTTTAAACACATGAGTGCGACTGATTCACATTTCCCCCAAAAGTGAGGTTCTACCAGTATATTTAGCTCTATAATTCCATGCACTTATGTGATGGCTTTGTGGTTCTTTGGAGGTGATCAAATTTAATACTGGGCTTGTGGTCTCATGCTTTTTTGAAAACCTACTCCTCCTCCTCATTTTGAAATGTCTTATATGCTATTTAAGGTTCCCATTGATTGATATTCTTGCTTGTGATGTGTATCCATTGCCTAGTCCAAAGAGGTTGTAATGTTTTTGAGTCCTAGATGCATCTCCCCTTATTGGTTTTCTCTGGTGCTTACTTGATGACATGTAAAGGTTTAAGTATGGGGGAGTCATGAATTTCATATTTGCAAAGTATTTCATGAGTGTTTGGCTATGATTTTAGGGGATTAGTGTGCTTGATTGTGTAATTTTATACCACTTTTTTGTTTTATACTCGGGTTTGGTGCTGTTGATGATATTTTGTAGAACCAGCGTAAGAGACCCTGAGCATGTCATGAAAATCAATGAAGAATTATGCAAGGTAGTAAGAGCTCATAAAAATTGACTAAAAACACGCAGGAGACATGGTTCACTCGGATATATATCATGGAAAATTTGAGATAGCATACACAGTTAACCCGGGTTTACTAGATTTTTTAGAATTAACAAGACAAAGTAATCAGATGACACCACGGTCTATCCGCAGTGGGGGTAACGGTTCATGGTGGGCCTTGTTTCCCTAAGTCTGCTAGATTGATTGCGGCTGTTTGTGTTCTAAGTGTTTAGATGGTTTTGTAGACATGATTCTAACCATAAGGACCTTGTTTTACTCCTTCTCTTGCTTCTATCCGATTCCCCTCTACCACAATCCATCATTGAGATTAGGATTTAGACTAGAGTGAGAGAGCGCGAATTACAGATTTACAAGGATTCTAACCGAGTTTGCTACGACAGTTCAAGCACGATCTCAGCTAAGCAATTTTCTTCCCTTCTCTTCTATTTTCTCACTTAGGATTTATGTTTTCTAGTTTTACCATTTTTTGTTTTGATCTTGAATTTCTGTATGAACTAGTTAATTTCTCAATCCTGTGTTCATATCATTTGGAACTTTGCAATTTGTTGGACTGTTTTACCAAATCTTAGTTGTTTATTGTTTTGTGAGAATTATGATCACTTTCTTGCATGTTTTGGGTATTAAGTGAAGAACTGAATGGTGAAAATTGATACTAGAATCTTGGGATTTGACTTGATTGTAGGGAGTATTGAGAAAATTGTATCAATTGAGAAGCCACAAAATTGACAGTAGCATACTTAATGAACCTAAACAAATCAAGAACACCCTTAAGAAATGGCAGTTGGTTAGATTTAAGTATTTCACTTCACCTTGAAAGAGGGATGTGATACTTTGATTACCAGTTTTAAAAGAATCAATTAAGGAAAAAGTGCTTGATGGATGCATGGATCGGAAAGTTGCTTGATTTACTTAACTCCATGATTATTTATTCATTAATTAGATTGTTGACTACTTTAATTTTAAATCTCAAATTTAGATTCATTTAGCCTATCTTAAGGGGATAAAGCCTATTAGATCAACCTCATTCTTATAGGAGATGGCCTTGATTTGCTACAACACCACTGTGCACTTTTGGTCCTATTAGGGAAATTGAAGTTAGGCTTGGGGTTTGGAATCCCGATACATCAAATTGCTGTCAAAGCACAAACCTAGAGAGTTGTGACTCCTTCCTATTCCATTGAATTCATTAACTATTTTATACCCAAAACCATGTATCGTTGAACTATAAAGAGCCACAAATTCTTCCCAAACATAATCCTAGCGATAAGAAAACCCAAGATCCTAAAACAACCGTAATTGAAGCATATTCTATCTCTAGGAAAGAAGAAGCTGGTTCTTGTCCTCCTGTGATCCATCATTGGCTTAACCTTGAACAAGCTTGTGAACTTTAAAAGGGAAATCTGACCTATCAGCTCCAACAAGAATACCATGCCCTATCTACTGACGTTGCTCATATGACAACCAGATTGGATGAGGTCTTGGGAAGACTGAGCGATGACCCGAGAAGAGGAAAGAGGAGAAGTTGTGGGCCTCAAATGAGTTATGCGACCTAAACCTACTCATCTTCTTCTTCAAATGATTAGTCACCTATGAGAAGGAGAAGACCACATCGGAAGGCCATCGATGACTTCAGGGATCTAAAGTTTGATCCCCATAAATTTGAGGGATGGTTGAACCCAGATCTTTGTCTAGACCAGATTCAATATTTAAAGAGTCTCTTTGGCATCAACTAGTATTCAAATGAAAAGGCTTTCAAAGTTGTTCATAAGCTTTAAAGCTAAGGTGTGGTTCCTTTTGGTATGAGAATACTAAAAAGTACATATTCAAGGATGGCTTCTCCAAAATCAGAACATAGACTAAGCCTAAGAAACTCATGGATAACCAATTCCTAGTTGGAGTGCACAAACAAAAGCACTAGCTAACATTATGTTCCTTGAGTCATGGTAGCTCAGCGGGTAAAGAATACATCCATGGTTTTGAGTAACATCATATTGGAGATGAGATTACGGAGACACAAATAAAGTTTAGAAAGACTTTGAGTAAGCCTCTAATTTGGGTTTGCAGTTGCGATTTCCCGCAAGCGTACCGTTTTCGTTGTAGTAATTACGGACGTCATCCTCAATAATGGTTGTGAAATTGGAATACCAAGAATTCTAAACTAAAATAAAACTAAATGCTAAATTAACCAAGTTTAATGATTAGAAATTCCACAAATTAATAGGCAAAATAAACAAAATTAATTCATGTATTTGTGAACAATACTGTTACAAAAGAGTCTAGTCAAAATGAGAAGAACCAAACTGCAACTAATTTGAACCCAACAACACTTAGCTAGAATTGTGTCCAATTATATCTCCCTAGCTATAGTAGAAGAGGAAGATGGCAAAGTAGGGCAAGACAAGCATGAAAACAAAGCCAGAGCCAAGTAGCCACGAGCAAATCTCAGAGAACCCTTACCGGAAATTCAATCCTCAACTCTCCCCTTAATTGACCAATGATCACTCAAAGTAGTATGGGATTCGGTAACCTAAAAATCTTAGTTTGAGAGTTACGAAAAAAGCACTAAAACAGTACTAAAAATCAAAGCAAAGGGAACAAACTGAAGATAAACAGATTTGATAACTCAAGAAATCGAAACCCTCAAACTGCAGATTTCAACTCGAATTGAACAATTTGGAATCAAATTACACGGAATCGGTTTCCTAAAACTAAATTTGAAAACAAATAAGAAAAATTGAATAAAAAATAAAAACCTCCTTCCCCCTGTTTCGTGCGTCCTCTTTATGCTCGACTCCCAACGCTCGTTCAACAATATTAAAAATCAACTCTTGTAACTCATGGTTTGGTGATGGCAATGATGATGAATTCAATGGTAAGGAAATGGGAGAGTAATGGATGGGAATGAGAAATGAAGGGGCCCTATTCTGCTCCTCAGTTTTCGGGTATCTCTAGCTTAGAAGGATCAAGGTGGAAGAAGAAAGGGGATGGGGGGAAGCCTACTGCTCACGTGCCTAGCACGTGATGTTTTAAGTGGAAGGGAAAGGCCTGTTGGGTTGGATTGGGGATGTTGGCTACGTCTAGCCCTGGGAGAGGAGGGGACGAGTGGGCTGACCCAAACGCAAGAAAAGGAAGAGAAGAAGGGATCAGAAGGGGGAAAAAAAAGACTGGACAAGGATCACGTGCCCAGCATGTGCTTCCTTAAGTGGAACAGGCCGGTTGAAGGGGGTCGCAGACTGGGCCAGGCCCAGTGAAGCTAGGGTGAGGAGAGAAAGAAAAGAGAGAGGCCGCTCCTTGGGCTTCACGCATAATGGGCCATTGGGTTATCTTTCCTTCTATTGTTTTTATTTTTTGATCCACAATATTCTTTTATATCCTTTTACGCCCTATTTTTCCAGATTTCATTATTCATATAAAATAAATCAAAAACATGTTAAAATCCTAATTCATCATTTATTTTAGAGCAAATATTAGATAATAAAGGGTATAAAAATGTAATGAGTACTAGTTGAAAAAATACCCCCGCATCTAAGTTTTGCTCGTCCTCGAGTAAAAGAAAACTAAAAATCCTGGAAAAAGAAAATAAAATGCTAACTCACTTTTGTAGGAATCACGGTTGCATTTAGCATATGCAACAAGCCATTTAAACCCCTAGGTTACCCCTAATGGATGAGCAAGGTCTCGTAAGGGTTTGCAAAAGATATACCCATAAAATTGTTAAAGAAATAAATCAAAAAGGACAAGAGGGACAGGAGCAGAAAAACTGTTAGTTTGAATTCACAAACATAAATATACAAGGGAGAGCCTGTGCACATTCTAACTAACCAAATCACCCACGTACTAAATATATTACCATGTGTATCAACAAAATCTGCTCATCAAGGCTCCGTACCCCATTAATGTCATCAAAACACTAACTTTTCACCCCACGATTCATTAAGACTTTAAATCCATCTTAGTGCTCGTGCGCAACTGCATCATCATCTTAGGGCTTAGGTCTGCGAGAATGAAACTCAATCCCACTTGACTGACACATGCATTATTTAATAACATAGGAAGCAAGCTTTCTTAGTAGCAATATTGCCGTAAAGGGTAACACCCAGTAGCACGTGCTTCAAAGGGTAATGTATGCGCAGTAGCGTATGTCTCCAAGGGATACTTATCATTCCAAATTTCATTTTTATTCCCTTTTCTTCCTTTCTTTTTCGTTTTCAATTTTTTATTTTGTTTTCTCAGAATGCAAACGAAAACCAAAGTAATCGTGTCAAAGATAAGTGGGAGAGCTAATCATGGAAGACTAAGACCTTCAGATAATAATGATGGTATAGCTAGAGATTGGATTACACATCCATGATGAACAATTGGGGTTAGAATTAGAGCTTAGAATGACACATTCAGAATTGAGACCTATCATGCACATCACGCTTACACACACGCTTATGAACAAAGCACGAGGGATTTAAGCTAATCGGAATAGCATGAAGCTTTCCAAAAAACAAAATAAAAATCTTTTTTGAATTTTTCAAAGTTTTTAAAATTTTTTTCAAAAATTTTTCAATTTTGTTTCTAAGTTTTTTCAAAGTTTCTCCAAGTTTTTAAATGTGGTTTTTCCCCTCACACCTGAATCTCACAATGTCCTCATTGGAAGAGGAAAGAAACATAAAACACAACCAAAAAGAATAATAAATATACAAAAAGAAAAGAAGACTCAAAAAGAAAGCACAATGACAAGACGCTAAATAAAAAGAAGTTAATAAAAATAAGCAAAGCAACAAATATATTCAAAAGAAACCAAAATAAAAAGAGGAGATAAAAGGAATGTTGATACCAGTCAGGTGCAAAATTACACTAAAGTTATAGCCTCGTGAAATATGCTAAGATAGAGACTTACGGAGCATCAACCACTCCATATTGAATGAAACATTGCTACTCAAATCAAAACACATTAGCGCTCTAGGTAGCTTATTGCACATAGAAGACCAACTCTCAACACCATAGAAATAGTTAAAAGTAAAGAGTTGGATCCAGAAAAAGTACATCAACCAAGGCAATAAAGCATATGTAGGGGCCCACTTCAATTTATCAAATGTATAGGCCCAAACATCAAACAGGCAAATGTAATTCAAACTAGCTAGCCAGTGGGTCATTAGCCTAGAAATGAGGTTGTCATGAATGAGCAGCCTAGGCAAAATAGTGGGTTCTGAATCCACAAATCTTGTGATCTCAAGGAGCTTAGGAGTCTGGACTAAATCAAAATTTTCAATGACAATGGTTTTAGACTTGACAAGTTCAGACTTCCGAGATTCAAAGAGGAGGTTAGGTTTGAGGAGGTCAAAAGAAAAAATTCATACTTAGCATAGAAACCCTCATCAAAACTTCCATCGATATCAAACCCACATGAAAAAGATTCATACTTTATAGAAAGAATATCGTCATCATAGTCCAAAATAGTGGGTTTAATTTTCTCCACACATATCTCCTGTAAAATATCCTTTGAATCATCTAAATCACGACGCTCAACTTCAGTCATGATGCTCACATCTAATTCACTAGCTCTCTCAATGTCCTCACCCTCTTGAATCTCATAAAAGTCATTTAAAGTGGTGGGTTGTTTGGTAAAAACTAAGACATCATCAGTGATGCCCTTAGGTGAGCTGCTGTGGGGTGCAAGGTCTTCTGATAGAGACATGGGGAGGTCATTCTCTTATTCTCGACTTGGCAAAGGCATGTCCTCATTCAAGGTGGGCATAGCAAGGTAAGAGGGATCAAAATCATTGCAGAGACTAGCTTCAGGTTTAGGTGATCCAAAATTAGATTCAGTCTCACTACAATTCTCCCTACTCTAATTAAAACAATGAGAATATTCTATTATTTTCTTTTTCATAATCTCTATCATTCTATCAGTCATATCATTAATATTCTTTTCAACACTTGTACAAGTAGGATCAATATAATCATGATATGGATAGTTACAAGCATCATGATCAAAAGAGTCACAATAATCACACAAAACAGAGGACACACAAGAATAAGAGGGGTCATGTCAATTCATATAATGATCATGAGGGTAAGGACCAGCATGAAAAATAGACTCATCAGGAGTTGGGTATCCAAATATATTTTCAGCCTGTTCAAACGCATAGGTATCCAAAGCTAGTTTTTCACAGAAACCCTATCCTCATCTTGAGTTTTAGATAATAAACCTAGTGCACCTCCAGGATAAATAGTCTCAACATAACCCAAGATTCATAATTTAGACCCAAAGCAATGACCTGACAAATTTTCCGTTTTGAAAATTCTAATTCAATTGAGCATGATAATCATTAAGTCTCGAAAGATAACTTCAAAAAGGTTCATACTCATATTGTGGGAAATTAAAAACTAGGATGCTCGAAGCTCGTGTTTTTTTCAATTGCAACAATTTTTTAATTTCTTTGGATTTTTAAATTTATAATTGTTTTAGTTTTTTAAGGAAAGCAAATGCATCTAGGACACTATTTAAAAACTAATGACTAAAACGAAAACAAGAGACTCAAATAATTAAGTGAGCAAGACAAAATAAACTAATAAAAATAAAACTATGTCAGCAAAAGAAAAGAAAGACCAAAAAGAATCAAATATCACACAAAGTATAAAATGAACACAAACACAAAAGAAGAGCACGTTTTTATTATTTTTTCTTTTTTGTTGCTGCTTCTATGCCTGTTTCCTGTGCAATAACCAAATTGTTAGTTTTTTTCCAATAAAAAAGAATAACCAAAATCAAAATTAAGTGGACCAAAACAAAATATAAACGCTAATCGAAAATCAAAAACATAAGAAAGCTCAACTATACTAAAGCAACTAAAACTAAACTAACGAACACAAAATCGAAAAATCAAAGATATGTAACGAAAATGAAATCGACGTAAATGACACAATGTGGCCTAATGTCATAATGCCTTCCCCAGCAACGGCACTAAAAACTTGTTGTGATTTCCTGCAAGTGTATAGTTTTCGTTGTAGTAATTACAGATGTCGCCTTTAGGGATGATTGTGAAATTGGATTACTAAGAATTCTAAATTAAAACAAAACTAAATGCCAAGTTAACCAAGTATCATGATTAGAAATACGACAAATTAATAGGCAAAATAAAGAAAATTAATTCATGAATTTGTGAACAACACTCTAACTTACAAAAGAGTGTAGCCAAATTCAGAAGAACCAAACTGCAACTAATTTGAACCCAGCAACACTTAGCTATAATTGTTTCTAATTAGATCTTCCTAGCCATAGTAGCAGAGGAAGAGGCCAATGTAGGGCAAGATAAGCATGGAAACATGGCCCAGAGTCGAGTAGCCACGAGCAAATCTTTGTGACCCCTTGCTGAAAATTAAACCCTCAACTCTTCCCTCAATTGAGCCAACGATCGCTCAAAGTAGTTACAAATTCGGTAACAAAAAAATTTTAGTCTGAGAGTTGTGAAAACAGCACTAAAATAGAACTAAAAATCAAAGCAAAGGGAACAAACTGAAGATAAACAGATTTGAAAACTCAAGAAATAAAAATGCTCAAACTGCAAATTTCAACTCGATTTGAATAATTCCGAATCAAATCATACTGAATCCTCTTCCTAAAACTAAATCAGAAAACAAACAAGAAAAATTGAACAAAAAATGAAAACCCCACTACCTTGTTTCATGCACCCCCTTTATGCTCGACTCCCAGCACCCATTCAACCCCTTCGGTTTCCCTTCAATCAACTCTTATAATCGACGGTTTGATGATGACAACAATGATGAGTTTAATGGTAAGAAAGGGGAGAGTAATGGATGGGAATAGGAAACGAAGGGGCCATGTTCTACTCCTATGTTTTTGGGTGTCTCTAGTTGGGAAGGATCGAGGTCGAAGACAAAAAGGGATGGGGGGTAGACTGCTACTCATATGCCCAGCATGCAATGTTTTAAGTAGAAGGGAAAGGCCTGCTGCATTGGATTGGGAAGGTTGGCTACATCTGGGCTGGGAAGAGCAGGGGATAAGTGGACCATCCCAGACGAAAGAAAATGAAGAGAACAAGAGATCAGAAGGGGGGAAAAAACTGGGCAAGGATCACGTGCCCAGCATGTGTTTCCTTAAGTGGAAGTAGGCCGGTTAGTCATGGACTGGGCCAGGCCCAGTGAAGCTAGGGAGAGGAGAGAAAGAAAAGAGAGAGGCCGATCCTTGGGCTTTGTGCGTAATGTGCCATTGGGGTGTCTTCCTTCTCTTGTCTTTATTTCTTGATCCACAACATTCTTTTATATCCTTTGATGCCTTATTTGTCTACATTTTATTATTCCTACAAAATAAATCAAAAAAACATATTAAAATCATAATTAATCATTTATTTTACACCAAATATTAGATAATCAAGGGTATAAAAATGTAATAATTACTGGTTGAACATCAGCTCACCTCAAGTACATTTCGCCTCACCCATAGCTGAAAGTCATGACAGTAAAGAAGAAGTTCAGGACTATTGCCAGGAGATGCTCAAGGATATTCTAATCATGTTAAGAGTTTAAGATAAATGAAAAGAGAATGCGATTATCTCCGTAGGACTAGATTGAGCAGATCTCCTCAAACCTTCAGAAATCCAGGAGGTGTTCTAGAAAGAACATAAATCAAATTAAGAGCTTAATCCCAACAAATTGGTCCAAATTGATGTTTAAGACAATGAAGCACTAGGGGACCTACCTTTAATGAATCAAAGCTCATTTGTATCCACATTGCTCCCTATTCAAAGGACTATCAAATCTATGTTGGTTCATTCCAAAGAGGTACTCAAACATAAAATGCCTTCTGATGATTACATTTAGGTTTTTAATAAACTTATGGGAGCTTGAACCTAATATCTGGATTATTCAAGGAGACTAACCCCTAAGATATCTCAAAACTCATATATGTGAAAGAAAGGTGGATTACGAAGTACTTTAAAGTCTCCGTAACCTTATTGTTGCACCAAATTCTCATGGTCATTGTTAGGGGGTAATGATTCTCCTTATGATTGCTTGACGATGTTAGACACTAGCATTTAGGATTTGAGTAGAAATCCTGCCTAAGAACAATGAGTTTTCATACTTGGCTTTAAGGGTTAGATATAGTAGTAGCAACCAGCCAAGCCAAGATCTCATGTGACGTCTTTCTTAACTTGCTTGTTTGCTTGTTTGGTGGATCTATCTCGAGATCAAACTCAGTAACCACATACCTTGATCAAAGATTTGATATCTTAAGTAGCTCAAACCTTGTGATTATTTTGGTTCTAAACTCATTTACAAAGTTTAAGCCATAGATCAGCAAAGTCCAACCTGATTTACAAAGTTTAAGCCATAGATCAGCAAAGTCGAATCTGGTTTTGTCTACGTTTTAAGATTTTTGTAAGTTTTGCTTACCTTATTTCCTCGAGTTAAAGCGCTTCATTTTGGATGAAAATGTGTTCACATGAAAGCTCAATATCTTTACTTTATATATGTGTAACTTATTTTTAGCTAAATATTATAGAAGTGGTTCATCCCGATCAAAACATTTTGATGTGGAGTTTTGATCTAATTCTGCTCAGTTTTGGGAATTGGGTTGATTCACCATCCCAAACCTTATTTAGGCCAATGCTTTTGTTTGGTGTACTTTTTTAATGCCCAAAGATATCCTCTCATAAAAGAAAAGAATCAAGCTTTAATGTTGTTCTTAAAGATGATCTAGCTAGCGCAAATTGGCTTATACAGGATTGATCCAATCTTGCTCGTTTTTGCAGTTTGAATTAGTTCAGCTGCTTTAACCTAATTAAGCAAAATATGTTTATTTGAGGTGCTAGCATGCATCTTAATGTATCATAACTTGTAAGAAAATCTTGGATGAATAAGGCTCTTGATGGTGATCTATTTAGCTAAATAAAAATATTAAGGATTGGCTTAAGTCTGCTCAATTTTTTAGATTAGGTTGGTTAACCTACAAAACCTTATTTAAAGCCAACAACGTTTTTATGGGACGTTAATTAACAGCCTAGGGTATCCTTAAACGCAATGAAATTGTGGCCTTGATGATGCAAACCATAGCACACAAGAGAGTTCCCAAGATCCAAATCATGTCTAGGATGCCATTTAAGATCAAGGAGACAAAGGTAATTAAATAACACAACCAGATTCATTCCTTGTTCTCCTACTCCAATCCAGAATCGATCACAGTTTTAGATGGTATGATTCTAGGAGTTTTTAAGACCTCTTATAGGCAAGTTCTACTTTACTGGACTCCCGGAGATGTCTAGTTTCACTGAGAAAACAGAAAGTTATAGGCATTTTTCTACATTGGTCCAAACAATGAAGGTATTTTGAGGAAGTTCCAGTTTACCTGTATTAGAAGATTCTATGGAATCACCACCTTAAACCTGATTTAGGGCCAAAGTTTTTTGGAATGATAGCTAACACCCCAAGGTGTTAAGCAATGAAGAGGAGTTTAAATTATGATAATTTCTTCATGGAGCTTCAACTGCATTTTACGAACCATTGTAGATTGAGGTCATTACAAACCCAATTTGAGTTTTTGGTTGGTTCTCCCACCAAAGACTGATTTAGGATTAATTTTTCTATTTAGGATGATCAGCGACATGCTAATGAACCATGGCATGCACTGACATCAGTTCTAAGTCAAGTATAGGTTGGGGAGCCGACTTGATCATTTTCAGTCAATACCCTGGCATATTAGACTTAAGCAAGTTGTTTTGGCCTTGCTATGTTTTTCTTGAGGGTTTGGTCGTCTACCAAATTTCTTTCTTGGATGTCTTAACATCCAAAAACACCATCATTGTCACCCTTACAACTTTGGCGGCCACTAGATTAATTGGCTTGAGGTGTGATAAAAACTAGCTCCCGGATTGAACAACCAAAAAGCAACCACCAACAGCCTACCTTTTCCCTCTCTACCATGCACAACTGGCATGTTTAGGGCTAATCAAATCATGTTTAGCTTTAGGTTAGTTCTAAAACAGATTGTATTAGTTAGACCCATGTTTGTAATTAGCCTAAGCTAAACTTGTTTTCCAAAACAGCTTAGTTAAGTCAAGTTGGTTAGCTTAAGGGGCTAGTCTACATGCTTGGTAGCTAGAGACATGTATATATATCTGCTTGGTTTTTTGTTGAAGATAGAATACATGAAAGAAAACCTTAAGTTTCGAGTTTTAACTCAAACTCTCACAAATCTAGGAGTTGTCAGTAGTTGTAGTGGCTTAATACTGGTAGGGGTCTGTCGTCCTCATATGCAGGTTGTGCTTTTTCTGGGAGTGATGGTAGTTGCCTAACGTGGATTGTTGAGGTACGTTCTCTCACGTTTCTTTCATCTTCTTTCTTCTTTCAGCTTCAACTTTTTCTGGCACTAATTTTCCTCTTTTCAGCTTCAACTTTAAATGTTCCGCAAACGCTTTCCTCTCTAAAACGTTTTTCACAAAACCTTTTCCGTGGGTCTCTTGGAATCAACCTCTCTATGGGCATGAATACCGGTAGAGGCAAGGTTGCCTACAGCTGGATCTCCCACAGACCCCGTGAAAGCGGTACCCACACTGGGAGGTGGTGTTGTTGTTGTTGTTGTTGTCTCTCAAATCTCTTTTTTGTCAATCTAGTTGATTGTTATATTCGAATCCAAATGTTCTACTTGGCCTATATGAATTGGAGGGTGGATTCTTGAATTTGTTTAGGTGGTGGCATGGCCTTTATGCCATTCGTATCCCCCTGTTTTGATTATAAGTTCATTTCTATTTTGAAGCCAAGTATAGATCATATTGTAAACCGTTCTCATTGCTTGAGTTCATTATAGGCTCATGCATCAAAGTTGCATCAGAGCATAACTTGGTGAGTTTGCCTAACATTTTATTTGTTTTGCAATCTTCCCCTATTTAGAAATTGCATTTCCAGCTGCTAGAGAGAACCCCATTCAGCCCAAACATAAATCTAACAAAAAAAGAACCTAAGCTCCACAAACGACATCGAAACTAGTTCTAAGCCTAGTTCGGAATGAAGGAGGTTGATCCTTCTCAAACCAGAATGCCTAGGGGCTTTAACACTTGGGAAGGCTCATGAGTTAAGGAGATAAAATGCCATACTCCAACTCTAGAGGGATGTGCAAATAGTCACCATTAGTTTGGCTAACGTTTTAGCTAGATTTGTGGATTATCCTGGAAGAAGTAGGAAGAGAGACCGTGGTCCGTCAAGGAATGATCTGACCTCATATCATTCGTCTCCAGCCCAAGATGAACCCTCACCTAGGGGTAGAAGAAGACCATCTAGGTATAATAAAGTTGATTTGAGGGATATTAAGAGTGATCCCTCTAATTTGAAAGGTACCTTGAATTCAGATGTGTACCTAGAGTGGATCCAAACTATTGAGAGATTCTTTGATGTTAAGGGCTATTTTGATGAGAAATCTTTTTAGGGAGCCACTCTTAGGCTCAAAAAGTATGCTTCCCTTTGGTATGAAAATACTAATAGACAAAGAATAAAGGAGGGAAACTCACATATCACAACTTGGTACAAACTGAAGAAAATGATGAACACAAGGTTTCTACGTGCGGGTTATAAGAGGGATCTCTATCTTAGAGTATGCTCCTTGAACCAAGTCCGAATGAGTGTGGGGGAATACATAAGAGAGTTTGAACAACTCAAAATTTGGAGTGGTTTATAGAAAGAACCATAACAAGCTATGGTTGGGTTCCCAAAGGGGCTAAACTAAAAGATGGAAGGAAAGGTTGCTCTAGAACCTTAATGGACTTTTAAGGATGTTTGTAAATTGGCTATAGAGGTGGAGAAGTATGGCCACAACAAAAAGGCATACACAAGCTCCTACTTTCATCCTAACCCCCCACCTAAGCCCTGTTCTACCCCTAAACTAGAAATACAACCAAAAGGAGATTTGCCTAGAGACAAAGGCAAAGGTGTTGTTAAGGAATTCCCTAACCACCTTGACGGAAAATGGTGTATTAAATGCCAAGGATATGGCCTTTTATAAGTTGATTGCCCAAAGAGAAGAGCCTTCACTATCAATGCGATTGAGGAGATCATCCACGTTATTATTAAGCCTAGTGAAGAGAAACCTAACAATGAAGAGTTAGCCACCGTTCTAACTCCTAAACATAGGGAGGTTCTAGCCGTTAAAAGAGTATTACATATCATGAAAGCTAGAGGGAGCTCATCTTTCACTCCCAGTGTGCCATTTAAGAAAAGGTATATAGTTTAATCATTCGTGGGGGCAGTTGTACCAATGTTGCTTCATCCCATTTTGTTGATAAACTTAAGTTGCCTACTGTCCCTCATCCTCTGCCATACTCACTAAAATGGCTCAAGCATGGAAATAAAGTGCATATAACCAAACAAGCCCTAATTACATGCAAGCTGGGTAACTATAAAGATGAGGTACTTTGTGACATATTACTTGTGGATGCATGTCATTTACTTCTTAGGAGACCCTAGTAGTTTGATGAAGGTGCCATTCATAATGCGATAACCAACACCTGTACCTTTAAGGTCAAGGTCCATAACTACACCCTCACCCTTTTACCCCTTAGCCAAATCTGGAATGTTAAACCTAGCCATGGGGAGGGAAACATAGGTGAGAAAGCCATATTTTTCAATGAAGCACAGGTGAACAGACCCATAACTAAAGGCAAATCAATTTATGCCTTTGTTGGTGTTGGAAGAAGAAGAGGGAGTGACATCATTGCATGCCCTTACTCAACCCCTTGTACATTTGTTTTGGATGTGTTCCCTACTGACTTACCCCCAGGATTACCTCTGCTTCGCGGTATTGAACATCAAATTGACCTATTGCTTAGAGCTGCCCTACTAAACAAGCCAGTTCATAGGTATAACCCTACTGAAACTAACAAACTTCAAAGGCAAGTTTAAGAACTTATTAACAGAGGTTAAATAAGAGAGATTATGAGTCCTCATTCTGCTCCATCCTTTCTTGTGCATAAGAAAGATGGAGCCATGAGAATGTGTGTAGATAGTTGTGTTATAAATAACATTAGAATCAAGTACAGGAACCCTATCCTGAGACTTCATGATATGTTAGATGAGTTGCATGGCTCATAGGTGTTTTTCAGAATTGACTGGAGGAGTGGATACCATTAGATTAGGATAAAGGATGGTGATGAGTGGAACATAACCTTTAAAACAAAGCAAGCCTTTTATATATGACTTATCATGCCATTTATTTTACCTAATGCCCATACTACCTCTATGAGGCCAATGAACGAGGTCTTTAAACCATTCATTGGTCACTTTATGGTAGTGTACTTTGATGATATTTTAATTTAAAGTCAGAATTAGAGGGAACACAAATCACTTGGGGCAGGTTTTAAGGTTCTAAGAAGATAGAGACTCTATGCCAGTATAGAGAAATGTGAGTTTTTCACTCCACAGATCACTTTCATTGGTTATGTAGTTTTTATCCACAGCATTCAAGTTGATCAAAGCAAGATTAAGGCAATCCAATCTTGGCCTCAACCTAAATCAGTTACAGAGGTGAGAAGTTTCTATGCTTAGCCCCCTTTTTGCAGAAGCTTCATTAGAGATTTCAGCTCACTCATGGCCCCCATTAAAGAGTGCATGAAGAAAGAAGTCTTCAAGTGGTCCAAGACTACTTAAAAGGCCTTTGAAGATATCATGCACAAAATATGCCAAGCACGTATCTAGGATCTACCAAACTTTGAAGATCTATTTGAACTTGNNNNTGATCCACTTGGAGTTGGAATATAAGAGGTCCAAATCAAGAGGCCCACGTCCTATTTTAGGGAGAAGATTAATGGTTACAGATGTAACTACAACACTTACGGCAAAGAGTTTATTGCTATTGTGAGGCCTTTGACTCATTGAGGTCATTAACTCAAAAGCTAGGTCTTTTGTCCTATATTCTGATCATCAAGCTCTTAAGTATACGAACGGTCAACACAAACTTAACCCATGGCAAGCAAAACAGGTGGAATTCCTTCAGTCAGCCAACTTTACTTGCAAACACAACAGTGAAAAAGAGAATATGGTTCCGGATACCCTATGCAAGAGGTATACTTTACTTTCTGTGTGGAAGTAAATTCACTCAATCCAAGGTATCTAGAAGGAGGATCCGGATTTCCATCTCTTGATTGAGGAAGTTCTAAAAGATAGCCTCTATATTGTCCTAGGAGGTTATATATTTAGGTATAATAGGCTTTGCATCCCTAATTGCTCTTTAAGAGAGCTACTTGTCTAAGAAGCTCAAGGTGGTGCTCTTGCAGGCCATTTGATCCTAAACAAAACAACTGATATTTGAAAAGAGCATTTCTATTCGGCTAAGATGGGAGTAGATGATGACAAGATTATTGCAGCTTGCTTCATTTGCCACAAAGCCAAGAGTTAATTCCATTAAGGCTTATACGCCCCACAGGTCATACCTTTGAGGCCTTAGGATGATGTAAGCATGGATTTCATTGTAGCCCTCCCTACACTACAAAAAATACTGGATCCTTCAACACTTATAAGCTTACACCTATAGATGTGTGGGAAAAGCCATAATAATTCTCCACTTCACAGTTGCAAGTGTGGGGTACTTATAACTACGTTTCAAAATCAATAATTATGGGAAGTTTAATAAACTAACTATGCACCTAAGTTGATTTCTTTTTTTCCTTTTTTCTAAAAAGAATAAGAGCAGCGTCTTGTTTTAATCAAACTAACTTCGTTGCTGCCCCTGTAAATCATCTGCCTCTATGAATTGTTTTTACTCCTCTCTTAGGTCAGTGGTGGCAGTTGTTCTTTACTCCATCGCCAGTCGCGCACTTCACTATTGAAGAGGGTTATCCCTCCCAACTTTAGCTCTATTTCTTCCTCTCTCAGCAACTTTAGGGTTTCAGGGTGGAACTGCAGAATCTCCAAATGGGGTATTTGTTAATCGAAATTAGGGTTGTTCCCTCTATAGCGACAAACAACCACGAGTAATCACATTGCTAGCCTCCTATGGTTTGACTAATCATCTTCACAGTCCAAATCAGAAGAATTGAGGATGGAGCCAGTCTTCAACGCCTCTCGAATGGTGGATTGGCATCGCATTCATGAATCAGGTGTGTCGCTTCTTGTTGTTATTTGGGTTTTTTGCTTGATTTGTTGCCTTACTACTAGTTTCTTTCATCATAATTCCATGTTGAGTATTATAAGTTTGAGTCCTGAATTTAGTTAGAAGGTTTTAGGTATTTTGTTTGGGCAATTCCTCAACTGTTTCATTTTAGGTACCGTAATAGAGGTTGCTAGCAGCTTCATACTAGGTATTTCACTTTGTGTAACTGGGAGCGTTGCATTATGACTTAAACAATTTAGTTTTTGGATGGTGTATCGATTTATAATTAAGAACATTCAAGTGTTTGCTAGAAACCTTGTTCCACTTATAAATAAAAAATCAAGACAAGAACATGGAGAACAAAGATATTTATAGCTTTCTTACCATGGCATTAAGGGCCTTTGTTTAATTTTGTACAGTACATAATGAAACGAGTTAATTTATTATATTTTGCTTGTTGTCATGGCCTTGCATTTAACAACATGCTTAAATTTTGTGTTTTTAAAGGTTTCTTATATTTGATCCCTATTTCCTATTTGTTAGCCATTTCTAATTTTGAAAGAATTGTCTGCTCGTTCATTATAATTTGAAAAGTATGTGTACTACTTGATAGTCCTGTTTGATGTGTCTTCCACATTTCTTATACTTGGTTAGCTTGCATGTCGTTCCTTGC
>NCQV01149679.1:6115-21839 GCA_002740545.1 Lophocereus schottii
GATTTAAAGTAGAGGGAACTATCTAATGGTCGTGAAGCTATGGCCTTCCCAAAGGTAGGTTGAAGGTAGTCGGTATATTGAGGACTTGAAACTCTATGCTCCTCTCAATAGGGCCCACACTAATGGGAAGCTGAATATTACATAGCAGCAACCTTTTTGAATTGTCGTATGCCCTTAAGTAAGTGGATGGTGCCGAGAGCTATTCTTCCGTGACCCCTAACCTTTTGGTCGTCCTCCAAAGATAGACATTTACTGCTGAGCCATTGTCAACCAAGGCTAGAGGTACATGCTCATGCTTATGAAGGCATGTTATGGTGAGGTAGAGGGCGCTGTTGTGCACCGCACCTCCTGACAGGGGATCTTCACTACCCTTATAGTTCCTTTGGCAGTCTTAATTGAGGCTATCATCTCTTCTGGGGTAGCTTCAAAAGATATCTCAATTTTATTTAGCACCTTTATTAGGAGCTATCTATACTTCTAAGAGGGCACTATAACCTGTCATATACTTATATCTACTTTAAGTTTCTTTAGTTTCTTTATGACTCGATCCTCTTCTTAGGGTAATGTTTTTTTCTCTTTCATGGGCCCTATTATAAGACCTCCTTAGCCTGGTGTCTCCTAGATCTTATAAGGTACTGGACTATCACCTAGTCCTCCTCTCTCCAGAAATCCTCTTCTTCATCCTCCCCCCAAAATTCATCATCGCTTGCTTTAGCAAGTAGGTTATAGACATCGTCTTCATAACTTTTGCAAAGGCCAACAACTTCCATGTATGGTCGCAAGTGCGTTTACCCTTAGTTTGGGGCTAATAATGTCTTCTATGAACATGGACAGGTCCATTCTTTCTCTTGGTCCTCAATAGTGAAAATTTTCATGATTCCCAATTTTATTCCTCTCATTGCTAGGCTTTTAAGTTGCTTTAGGCAACGAAAGTTGTCCAAGTTTAAACATCTTTTCCAACCTATTTTTAAAAGTCCAACAATCTTGAGTATCATGCCCTCGTGACTGATGGTATTTGTAGTGCTTGCTTGGATCAAAGTATTTGCACTGCCTGAGGGGCTCAATCTTTAGCTTAATTTTAGGAAGATTAATCTTCCATTTAGCTAGTAGCTATTCTAGAGCTTGGGTGTAGGTAGTCCCCATAGAGGTATACTCAGTAATACGGTTCACCGCGTGCACCTCCTTGGGGCTACTAGCCTTTTTATCCCTCTTTTGATGATTATTTCTCCATTTATTTCCCATATTAGCTCATACCTCCTTGGACAGTTCTTCCTCTACTAGCATGTCGACATTTCTTAATGCTACAAAATTCTTAAACGGCATGAACCATAGGTGTTGACAGTATGAGGGTTGAAGGCTTCTGATGAACAGCCTTACTTGATCTAACCCAAAGGATCGAACTACCATGTGGGCAACCTCTACCGTCATCTGGCCAAGTAGTTAGTAAACCCTTCGTTCTCTTCTTACTTAAGTCACCCTAGATCCCTGAGTGTGATTGCGAGATCAGTGTTATAAGAATATTGCTTTAGGAATTCCTTGCACAGATCATCCCAATTTATGACCTTTCATGGGTTAATAGTGTTATACCACCTCATAACTTCCTTGTCGAAAGTCCAAGAGAATATTAAGTGAAAGACATCCTTCTCTATTCCCTTCAAAGTCATAGCACTAATGAAATTACTTATGTGGTGGTGTGGATTTTTAGTCCCATGAAACTTGATATCAAGCGTGTTGAATTTTGGCGGCAACTTCCCTTTTGGGATTAAAGTGAATCTCTTATAATCATTAAAATGTTATTAAACATCAAAGATTCCTTAACTATTGTTCTATGCGATCTACGCGGGGAACAGCTTAGGCAGTTTTCTTCTTCGGTTCTTTTCCGTTTCCATCCTCCGGTTCTCCCTTTTAGGGTGAAGAAGCATTGTTCTCTATTCGGGTCTCCTTGTTAAGGATCTAAAAAGCCACCACTAGTGACTCTAACTTCTGTCACTCTTTTCCATCTTAGCTTTTATTTTCTCAATTACCTTCATAAGTAGGATAAGCTCGTTGTTCACTGCCATTAGGGTTGGTGTGTGATTCCCCCTTGATTTTGATTTTGACTCTGACCTAGCCGAGGAAGCTTCTGCTAATTGTTCCTTAGATAAAAGTCTCCCGGTTATTGGGCTTCGCTCGTACACCTTCTTAGGCCTCTCTATCTAGATAATTAAGGGAGAGTGCATAGGATTGGCTATGTAAATATGTTTCCTATGAAATGAGGAAACGAAATATACTGACTTATGCACTATGAAAATCCAAGACCGAGAGCCATGTATGCAGACCATATGTTGACTCAAACTAACACAGAATAGGCTAAACCTATCTAAAAGGTACCAGCTGGCATCTATGCTGACTCTTTTTCCTTTTTAATTCCAAGTCCAAATCTATCATGATGTAATCTAACTGCCAAAAAGCCAGCTGACCACTGACTCTTATTCCCTTCCGAGTTGTAGACCGACAGCAATTCTATACTCTTACCAGGATGTAGACTCTCTCTTTTCTTTCCTTTTCTTTTTTTTTATGGATACCTAGTCAAACTTATACCTTGGTCCCCTTTCAGGAGTTTTACTCCCTGGACTAAGGTTTGAACCAAGTCGGGTTCGAGCTCAAGAGTCCCATAGGGCTCAATTAGCCTTGAAGTCGGCTTGGTCTATAACCCCAGGCCCTGGACACTAAGTTCATTGTCTCCTAACCTGGGCTCTCCTAAGACCTAAAGCATCAATGCATAAACCTTATGACTAAACACTTAAGTCATATAACAACACATCCATGTATGCACATGAGTTCTAATCCTAAACCAAGGTTCTAAGTTACAATGGTTTTAGGTTAGGTTTACAATAGTCTTCTCATTATCCAAATGCTCCGTACATCATCCATGGGGTGCATGGTAAGATTGGGACGTTTTGGTTGCTTCCTAAGTCATGTGAATCGAAAAGTGTGTCACGAGTGGGTGGATCAAATGCATGCTCAATTGAATCTAGCGGATTCACTAAGTAGCCATATAATCTCCCGAAGGGTGATAATGGGTTTGTGCTACCTAGAGGTGTCGTTATCTCACGTATGGCAGCCCCTTTCAATGTAGGATGTCTAATACAAGCATAACTAAAACTATTTCGCAAATTAAATTTCAAATCTCGTCTACTTAAAGCAAAATCATCCTCAGTGGAGTCACCACTGCAAGGATCCACCTCCCCGAGGATGGGATCCCCCATGAATGGTTCGACTACCCTTTTTTGCTAGGGAGTTTTATTTTGATTTTTCTTTTTTTTTGGAAAAGAGAGCGAACTGTTACTCTTTTTTTCTTAAAAAAAGGTAGAAATATTGGATTAAACTAGGAAGCTAGTTCCTAAACTTAACCCAGAAATCGGTCAGCTCCTAGACTAAGATAAGGTCAACCTTTTCCTGGCCATGATTCAAGGTAGTGATGACTGCCTGATCTAGCAACTGGTCGGCTCCTAGGTCATATTAGGACCATTTTTCTTTGTCCAGGCAGTCTTACTGTCTAGGATCAGTACCACTCTACTGAGTATAGAAATCAAAAAATGGATAGAAAATTAAAAAAACTAAAAATAATTGTGATTATACACTTCAATAGAGCCACTAGTGAGTTTTTAGGAAAACTTACAAACCAAGTCTATTTTCGAAGTGAATCGTACCGATAGGGACAACCAAAGGAGCACTGAAGGAACGAATCGATTTAATTTCAAAAAGGTCTTTAAAAAGCCCCCATAGAATCCCTGGTGTGAGGACTCATCTCGACTCCTTAGTCTCGAACCGAGAATCCAGATTTGGGGGCGAATGTGCAATGATGTGCTAGTGTGCATCATATCATCGGTTGTCATCATTGACAGCCTTTACTATTCAACATGAAAAATCTAAAGCTTTAATTACGCTAACATGCAATCATACAAATATTAGTAATATTTCACATAAAATTAGGCAAAAAGGTATAATCCTTAGTCTAATGCAAAAATAGGTAAAATAAACAATTTACGAAGGACGAGAACTACCTAAAATATTACATCTTTATTTACTTATAAGAACACAGTGAGCATGAAAAGAGAACACAGGAGGACAAAGATGAAATTTTTGCCCTCAAGACAAGCCATATGATTACCTGGGGAACCCAATGGAGTGATTATGGTGCTGATCTTAGATGAGAAACTAGGGGTTGAGTAGCAATAATTTCCTCAAGATCTCTCAAGTGATCTCTCAATAGCCCTGGCCTGACCAATTGACTTCCTTTCTTATTGATTGATTAATTGCTCTTTCCCTTTTCTTTTCCTCTTTTGCTATTCGCCTCTTCTTCCCTCTTTTTATATGTGATAATCAAACGGACTCCACCTAGGAAAAGAATAGCGAATCCTAATCATATTAGGCTCAATGAATTTTTCTAATGTTATCTGGAATCTGCCTTTAACTTGACGCGCTTGCGACATTAGCACAAATAACAAGTTGGACATGAACTCAGGAAAAAAGGAGCAAAAATAAAAGGGAAAAACAGACCGGCTCCTAGGCCCAATAGGCCTTGCTGGCTCAAGTCATCTCTCCTCTAATTGGACTCTCTTTATTATTTCTTTTCTTTTTGTCATTTAATTTTGATTAATCACCTCATTGGGCCCGCGAGTTCATGATTGGGTTAATTTCCTCATCATCGGACAATTAAAAATTTAATCCCTAATTTTAGGCCTATACAAGGGAAAATTAGGGAGGACCTATGTGGGGGAAAGAAGGAAAATGGGGTGTGTTTGATGAAAAAGAAAAACAATGCTTTATACTTCTTATAGTTTGATCTAACTGATCCAAACTTGATATTGCCCCCCATTTATTCTCCTTTATTTCTATTTATTTATTAGTATATTTTTTGAAGCCTAATGAGTATTTAGGCATAAATTTTGAACTAATATATTTTTGGGCGATTGATAGAAATTTCAAGGCGTATTTGGAAAAATTATAAACTTTATCCATATTAATTAATTTATTCCTTACATTTTATTTATTTATTTCGTTTATTAATGTAATCATTTTGTTTATATAATGTAAGTATATTTGTATATTCCATAACTTCCCATTTTTATTAAAAGGCTAATTTTACCTATCTATCATTTTAGTATTTATTTATAATTTTTAATGAATTAGCATGGAGCATAATGGAATTTTATCTTGAGGTCGTTATGCCATTTCAACCTGTAATTGCATAAATATATCGAATGCTAATTTAAAATGTGGTGCTAAAATTAATTAATTTAAATAGAGGTTAATGAAAGTAACTAGTACGGTTTAGATTCAAGCTATTACAAAGAAAAAGCAACAGAGTGGTAAGAAAGATTAATAACATAAAGCTCTTGGACATGAGATATCTAGAAAATTATATTATTGTCAACATCAGTACAAAATTGGGCATAATGAAGTCATTCTCGGTATGTTTTATGATAAATTATCTTACCCCAAAAATTACATAGTTAATGTAAATACATTACATGCCTTGAAGAAGTGGATATAATTGATACCCTTTGTAGAAGAATCTTATATTTAACAAAAAGGATTAATGATCAATGTCCTGATCTCCAAAAACAAAAGAAAATAAAGGAGCAATTTCTAACTTGTTAGGATACTCCTCATCAATGTGCAAATGAAATTGAGAAGAGAAGAAAAAGAAAATTTTATAAGAACAAAAGGTTTAACAAGCAAAGGGGAGAAAAATAAAGAAGGTATTGAGCATGTGGAGAAGTAGGTCTTTATGTAGACATAGGAAGGTCAACAAGCTTCTTAATGAGACTATTTTGAGCTTAGCAAGGATCAAGCCCTGGACTTGGTCTGGAAAAATAAGGGAATTATTGAGATAGTAATGTAAGATGAATATGAAAAAAGTTATTGTTAAAAAAAAACTAGTCATAAGATGAAAAGCAGTTTAATTAGTCTTGTTGACCTTCATAAAGAAGAACTTACAGTAGATAATGAGACTATGGATATCAAAGGAGATTAGATCCTTCTTATAATATAGAAATATATAATCTTTAAAAAATTCATCTTTCAATCAAAGACTAAGTATTTATGCCAATGATGGAATGAGATTTAGAGGAAAAAGACTGCGAATCTGATATGTGAGAAGTAAATCTCATTGATTGGGAAAACATGCTTAAGCATAATAAGGATAAAAAATATAGGTATATCCATTTTAGATGTGCCCAAGTTCAAAAAATACCATTACAAGATTATGGCAAACATGTCGATCTTTATGCTTTGCTTTGTGACATTAGACATACCAAATTTAATAATCAAATTATCATAGGGGCGAAGACTAATTTGTGTAATGGTTTAGTAAAATTCAGTTGCCGACTTCGATATTATGTCAACCTAAATGATAAATTTTCCAAAAACTCCCTAATCCCTTAAGATAAAAGTAGTTGAGACGGATATGAAGAGAGAGGGTTACCCGCTAAGGATATTTTGAAAAATAATCTATAAATTAGGTAATACTATAGATTCAAATACTAACATAACAATGATAGAGGCAAAAAAATTTGAAAATCCTATTCCAATGCCAAAAGTTCAAAGGATAAAATCCAATCCGCAAAAGATAAAAATTAATAGGCCTTGGATATCTAGCTGTTCCAACCCCACAAAAATCAAAAAGAAAAATGTAATAAAAATTAATAAGAACTGAAAAATTATAATTAAACCATAACTATTAAGAAGTATGAGTACAAGATCAGAATGGTGAAAAGGATCTTCGGTGGCTAAATAAGAGCTTAAAGAAGATGATGCAATTAGCATGACTAGTGAAATTAGTAGAATGAATTTTGAACTCGTAAGACATAGCATAGATCGGAGTATGAGTTTAGACGGAAAAGACATTGGGTACAAAATGAGGACTTTCAGTGAGCCAACTTATGATAATTAATTAGTAAAAAATATGACTATGGAGATATGCCATGAAGCCACCAACACTAATCTTAATAGCATTTACATCCTAACGCACATATGGTTATAAGGATGTAATAAATGCAAATTGTGTGCTTACCTCGATCGTGGTTGTTTTGTCTATTTTAGAAGAAGATCTTTATTTGCAAAATACATATACAAGAAAGGCAAGAATCCTTTATAAGTAAAAATAGCTAATAATAATATAATGAGACATAACGAAGCTATAGAAGGGTTACCTATTAAAATAGGAGAAGTCTAATGCATTATACCGGTTCTATGAGCTATAGATCAACAATCTCATGATATGATTATAGGAAATAATTTTCAAAGGCTATATCATCCATGAACACAAACAATAAACAAATCAAATCCATGATAAATGGTCACTTGGTTCCAATTGATAAGTAAAATAAAGCATACATTAATGAAAAGATTGAGTTTACACATAGCACGCATGGTGAGAAGGTAATCCTGTGCAACGTAAAGCATGACTAACAATCTCACTACTTGAGCTATTTATTAAAGAGCAGAGTGTTGAACAACAAGAAGAATTATGCAAAGAGCTTTATTATGATAATCCACTAAAATTTGGGACAAAGATAAGACATTTGTATTAAAGTAAAACAAACAGTGCATATACAGCAAGATATCCAAAATTTTGAACAAATAAAAGAACTTTTGGATAAAGGGTTATAGCAATAGTAAGAGTCCTTATACCAGTTCTACATTCATGGTGAGAAATTATGCTAAAGTAAAACGAGGAAAAGCTAGAATGGTAATCAATTACAAAAACCTTATTGATAGTACTACCTTGAACGATTATTGCATTCCTAACAAAATAGTTCTTTTCAATAGAATTCAATGAGCCTCTTAGTTCTTGAAAATGGATTGTAAAAGTGGATATTAGGAAATAAAAATTAATAAAGAAAGCATTCCTTTAATCACTTTTAGTGCACCTCAAGGACATTATGGGTGTATATTAATGTCATTTGTACTTCAAATCATACTTAAAATTATGCCTCAAATATTCCAAAGAAGAAGGGATAACATCTTCAAAGTTCTTAATCACTATTGTCTCGTTTCATATCAATGATATTCATGTCTTTCTCAGGATCATAGAACAACATAAATTTAATGCTCTAGCTATCACCCAAAGATGCATTGATCATAGTATTATCCTTGATAACAACAAAAGCATTTATATTGAACAAGAAATAGAGTTCTTATGTCTAGAAATGAAAGTTGGACAAACCATTCTACAGAAGTATATTTTAGAAAAGATAGAAAATTTTTCTGAGAAGATTGAAGATAGAAAGCAACTAGAAAGATTTCTTGACTATCTCAACTATGCTTTTGAATTTATTAAAGATTAGCTAAGTTGAGAAAACCGTTCAAATAGAAGCTTAGAAAAGAAGGAAGTTATACATAGACTCATATTGATTCAAAGATTGTTCAAAAATTCAAAAAGATGTGCCAAAAAGCCTCTGTATTCTTAACTTGCCTAATGAAGAAGATAATTTGATTCTTGGGACAGATGCCAACAACAAGTGCTGGAGTGCAATACTCAAAATCAAAGAAAAAGAAAAACTCTATAAATATTACGATGGAAGCTTTAATAAAGCAGAATACAGCTATCCTACTTTGAAAAAAGAAATCCTTACAATCATAAGGAGAATTGAAAAGTTTCTAATCTATTTAGCACCCAAACCTTCTCTTATTTGAGCAAATTACAAAGGAATACTTGATGTTATAAAAAAAAAAGAATCTATCAAATATGCAAGCAGAAGAGCGATTCCTACATTGGCAGGTATGGCTTAACTAGTTTTCTTTCTCCTTTGGCCATATAAAGGGATCAAAAAATTCGTTGATAGATACTCTAACTCGTAAGCTTGTCAAGGGTAATCTACTGAGTATAACTCCTGCCAGAAAAGGAGAAAATTCAAAATGAAATATCATTACTGCTAGAACGGTTTCTCCTTCTAGTAAAATCCTTAATATTTTAGAATTTCATACAAAAAGTAGATCACCTTTTCGATTGTTGTCATTTGCCTATCTAGTAGCACATAGATTTAACCTTTTAAAGTTAAAAATGAACTGTTTAAGGTACCCTTATGTGTTCAAGTAAAAATATGTTCCTTTGTCCATGAAAAATGGTTCAATGACTAGTATGCAACCTGCATCGACTACTATCATAAATATTTCTATGATAGTTGGGAATCATGGATTACTATGTTCTCACACTGGGAGTTGTTGTTTGTTGTATATAAAAAGTAGATCACCTTTTTGATTGTTGTCATTTGCCTATCTAGTAGCACATAGATTCAACCTTTTAAAGTTACAAATGAACTATTTAAGGTACCCTTGTGTTCAAGTAAAAATATGTTCCCTTGTCCATAAAAATGGTTGAATGACTAGTATGCAACCTGCATCGACTACTATCATAAATATTTCTATGATAGTTGGGAATCATGGATTACTATGTTCTCTTCCCGAGTAGACCTAGAGTTAGTGGTGCTAGATTCTCAATAAATTTAATCCCTCTAGATGACCTCATCATGAAAGTCTGGGAATAAGGAATACTAGCTTACCTCAAGGTAATCCCTAATTCAAAGTACCCATTCTTCTCAAATCTAACTTATTAAGTCTCAAAATATATGCTTAAAAGGATCCACTGGATTCTTACATCTCCTGATAGTCCAACAAGAGCCTTATACAATAGAAATCTACATATTGAGGTACATTACACATTCGATCGAGTATGAAAATAGAAAAGCCAAACTAGTCCATTATCTTGCTCAATTAGTTGATCTAAATGATCTTCATAATCAATTATAAGAATGGTTTGTAGAGCGACAAGAAGCAGTTAATGATCCTTTTAGCAAGGGCCATTGGTTTTTGCAGCATTTGTCATCAAATGTGGAAATTGATTAAACTATGAAAAATACGCGATTCATTATAGAGACACTACTTTTTTTTATTATAATGATTTTAGCAGATATATGAAAGTAGAATGAGTTATTTTAGAAGATGTATTTGATTATCTCTTTGATGTCGAAGCTAGAAGATTTCTATCAGAAAAGAAAAGAAATATCTATATGATTATTTGAAAATGGGGTGCAGAACATCTTGAACTTAAAGAAGATTTTGATGATTATCTGGATAATGATATATTTGAAGACATTGGTGGAGATGAAGGCATGTAAAATCTCAATATGGCTAACGAGTCGCGTCAGTATTAAGTGCTCTGAAAAATTATTGCATCATTTTGTATTATCTAGTCAAGTGTCAAGCTAGTAAAATAATGTAGTCTATTATAGCCATATAAAAGTATCTTGTCATAGTATGTGTACTGCCATTAGGACATCCTATATATTCTATCTCCTCTATAAGAGGAGAAGTTGAGTGTTGTAAAGGGATATAGTCATTTGAGCATACTTAAGCAAAAGAGAAGTCAGGTATCTCCATTTCTCTATGATCAAACATCTTTGATGATCTTAGCTATTTAAATCGCTCTTCAAATCTTTCCATTGTACCATTTCAACTTTTTGTTTTCAATAAAAGAAGTTTACCAATAGGGAACCTTATTCATTCGAACATTATGTCTCAAATATTATAATTTTTTTATCAAAGTTTCACTATCCTTAAAAATATAAAAGCTTAATAGGGACTACCATCCAAGGTAGGAAATGAAAGGTATCTATAATGTGCCGGACCTAAGAAAAAAGGTGTGGTTGTGATTAACAATCTATGTAAACCGGAAGTTAGAGGAACTCCAAGGTCCAATGCCAATTGGATTCAGATAATGATCAAAACTCTCCAATTAAATTTTATAATTTTGCTAAGTATGCTGGGCCTATAATCACAGAAAATATAATATTTATAATGTAAGTAGTACATTGTGATAACTAGTACCAATAAAGTTATTGTAAGAAGCTAAATCATTTAAAACAAGCATATGGTTTCTAAAAAAGCCCAAAAAAATAAAATTATTAAGAATATGCTGTTTGGGTTAAATTTGTAATTTTGGAAAGTTTTATGCCAAAATAATAAGGAAAAGGACCTATGAGTCTATTTTTTAAAAATACAAGGTACCCAAGGGTTATTTTCAAGAAGTCAGAGGCCTAAAAATTGTTGTCCTCAAACACATGGTGCTTGAGAGTTAATAATTGCATTATTAGATTCACATTTACAAACAATATAGAATCTTAATTTTAGTTATGCCTCCTTCAATACAGCAACCTAGAAAATTAGCTAAATGGTACTTTAATGGTTTAAAAAATAATTAATTTCCACATGATAGTTTAAAAATTGTGAAAATTATGAAGGAGATTAGTAAAAGTAAATAAATATTGCTAAGAATTGGTAGAAGTTTGTTGTGAATTCTACAAGTGTACGGTTTTATCATTGTAACACTTACGGGTATCATCCTCAAGGATGGTTGTGAACGTTGGTTGCCAAAAATTCTAAACTAATTTAACACTACATGCTAATTAACCAACTCCAAAGTCAAGCTATTCTACTAATTATTAGACTAAGTAAACAATATTAATTCATGGAATTGTAAGCTCTAACTTGTAAAGACCTGAAGCCAAAATAAGAATGAAGCACCAAAGTGTAAATAAGTTGAGCCCGCCAACACTTAGCTATAATGATTTGTTTTGATTAATTTACCGGACCAGTAAATGGAAGCAGTCAAACGAAAATCTCCAAAACAGAGGACCAAGGGCTTCATTCGAATGTTTGTTCCAATCCAAAGCAAAGCACAGCAGAAATATCACATCTAATCAAAATCAACAAAGCTTAATCAACTATACTAATGCCTGAAACCTAGAAGAACAAATCTGAAGCTCGAATAACGAACAAAACAGCAAAGCAATTCAAAAATAAGAACTACCCTTAATTGAATCTAAAACTGGAAATTTTGAATGAAGAACATAAGCTATCAAAATTCTAACTCCTATCTCTGCTTCGTTAAACCCCATGCTTCTGCTCGTCAGCCATTTATCTTGTTCCCCCTTTTTCGCACTGATTTCGATCTCCTTTGAAGCGCTTCACGAACGCCGACCCATCATTGCCTCATTAATCCTTCAGATTCCATCCTCAAAAACGGCTGATTAGTAATTAAAGGGAGTAAATGATGAACAAAGAGATAAGAAAACGGGTGGGCAGATGAAACGGCGGCCATTAAAAGTGAGGCGTATGCTGTTCTATTTCCTTTAGTTTCTCTGGACTATGAACCGACGAGGCAGAAGGGTAAAGGGGATGGGGGGAGTAGCTGCTGAAGGCTTGTGTGAGGGACACGACAGCTTAAGTGAAGGTATAACAGTTTGGGCTGGACCGTGAGCAAGGAAGAAGAGGCGTACTGCACCTAGTGAACAAGAGAAAGAAGAGAAAGGAAAAAGAGAGAGCTAGGCTCAGCCCAAAGAGAAAAGACGTAGGCTGGCTAGGTTAGAGGGTCATCTGGGCTGCTGGGCTAGCCTGGTTCTTGTTCTTTCATCTTAATCAAATGCTTGTTATGATCCAATCCAATTTTGATTCAACTTTCTCTTTTTTTCCAAGAAATTTATTTATTGTTCAAACAAATAAAACCAATATTAAAATCCTAAATTAATAATTTATTTCAAGCAAGTATTAGGTAATAAAGGGTATAAAAATGTACTAATTTCAGGCTAAACAAATACCCCCACACCTAAGTTTTTCTCATCCTTGAGTAAAACAAAACTAAAAATCCTAGAAAATAAAACAAAAAAAAAATCCTAACTCACTTTTGTAGGAATCACAGTCACATTTAGCATGTGCTACAAGCCCTTTAAACCCCTAGGTTACCCCTAGTCGATGAGCAAGGTCTCGTGAGGATTTACAGAAGATATACCCACAAAATTTATAAGAGAAAGAAATCGAAAAAGGAAAAAAAAGGAAATACAAAAACACTTTGGATTTACAAACATAAATATACAAGGGAGAAACTTGTGCACATTCTAACTAACCAAATCTCCCATGTAGCAAATATATTGCCATGCATATAAACAGAATGTACTCATCAAGGTGCCCTACCCCATAGATGACATCATAGCACTAACTTTTCACTCCACTGTACATCAGGACTTTGAATCTATCCTAGTGCTCATATGCAAGTGCATCATCATCCTAGGGTTTAGGCTTACTAGAATCAAACTCAATCCTCCTTGACTGATACAAACTACATTATTAACTTACTAACATAGGAAGCAAGCTTTCCTAGTAGCAGTATTGCCTCAAAGGGCAATGCTCAGTATCACATGCCTCAAAGGATAATGCCCAGTAGCGCAGCACATGTCCAAATTTTATTTCATTTCCCTTGTTTTTTTTCTCTTTGTGCCTTTTTTTTTCTTTTTCATTTTTTTTTGGGTTGTAAACAAAAAAAACCAAAGTAATCGTGTCAAAGACAAGTGAGAGAGCCAATCATGGAAGACTAAGACCCTAAGATAATATTGATGGTATAAAGAAGGATTGAATTGCATATCGATAATGAATAATTGGGGTTAGAATTAGAGCTTATAATGACAGATTGAGGATGAAGACCTATCAGACATATCACGCTTACATACAAGCTAATAGTCAAAGTATAGGGGATTTAAGCTGATCAGAATAATACGAAGCCTCCTCAAAAACAAAACAAAAAATCTTTTTAGATTTTTAAAGTTTTTCAAAATTTTTTCAATTTTTTTCAAACTTTTTCAAAGTTATTCAATGTTTCCCCATCCCACACCTAAATCTTATAATATCCTCATTGAGAGTAAAAAGAAACATAAAACCACAAAATAAAATCTAAAAAGACAACAAATAAAAACAAGACTCAAAAATAAATAGGACATCACTTAAGAACAAGTGTACAACATATATACACAAAAGAGAAAGAAAAACAAAAGTAGCCAACTATACAAAAAGAAAAGAAAAAGAAAAGAAGAAAAAGAGATAAGAAGATAAGAAAATTCTTAGCAAACCAGGTCGGGTGCTAAGTGCACCCGATCTATCTTCTTAATCACCGATCAGGATTCAGCTCGAGAAGTATCAGACACTCCACATCTTCTTTGCTCGGCAACTCCAGAAATGGCTTCAATCCTTGGCCATTCACCTTAAAGGTGGCACCACTCTCAGGGTCTTGGATTTCAACTGCACCATAGGAAAAACACGTAAGACAATGTAAGGACTAGTCCATCTGGACCTTAGTTTTCCTGGAAATAGATGGAGCTTAGAGTCATATGAGAGCACTTTCATTCCTGGAGCAAACTCTTTCCTAAGGATATGCTTATCATGAAACAACTTCGCCTTCTCTTTGTAAGATCGAGCACTCTCATAAGCCTCATCTCTAATCTCATCAAGCTCACTTAGTTGTAGTCTACGCCCCTTACTAGCCTCAGTCAAGTCATAATTAAGCTTCTTAATGGCCTACCAAACCCTATGCTCTATCTCCACAGGCAGATGACAAGGCTTACCATAATCCACCCTATAAGGTGGCATACCCAAGGCAGTTTTAAAAGCTGTCCTATAGGCCTAAAGAGATTCTACGAGCATGTCAGTCCAATCCTTCCTATTCCTATTCACTGTCTTTTTTAGAATCTGTTTAATCTGCCGATTGCACACTTCAACCTGGCCAATGCTTTGGGGATGATGGGGGTAACAAGCCTATAAACTGTCGAGTACCTCTTTAGTAAGGCATCAAAAGACCTATTGTTAAAATGGGTGCCATGATCACTAATGGTAGCACTGGGCATGCCAAATCTAGCAAAGATGTTCTCCCTAAGGAACTTCACAACCACCTTGGTGTCATTAGTCCTAGAAGGGATGGCCTCAATCCATATAGAAACATAGTCCACAGCTAGCAAAATATACTCATTCCTAAAGAAAGATGAAAATGGTCTCATAAAATCAATACCCCATATATCAAAAATCTCCACCACAATGATGGAGTTCAGTGGCATCATATCTCTTCTGGTGATTCTACCCAACTGCTATCACCTAAGGCAACTATTACAATACTTAAAAGCATCTCTAAACAGAGCATGCTAATAGAAGCCCTATTGAAGAACCTTGGCTGCAGTCTTCCTACAACTCAAATGCCCCTATATGCTTGGTCATGACAAAAAGAAAGGACACTCCTCACCTCATTGTCAGCAATACACTCCTAAACACTTGGTTGGAGCAGTACTTGAACAAATAAGGATCATCCCACACAAAAACCTTCACAAGATAGAAGAACCTACCTCTGTCATTCTTAGTCTAACCCTTTGGGATCCTACCAGCAAGTAGGTAATTCATAATATCAGCATACCAAGGATCAGGGTGGACAGCATATAACTACTTATCAGGGAAGCACTCAGAAGCATTAGACTCACTATCTCTATCATGGAGAATCCTAGACAGATGGTCAGCTACAAGGTTCTTAGAACCTTTCTTATCCGTAATCTCACAATCAAGTTCTTGCAAAAGCAATATCCATCTAACAAGTTTAGGATTAGCATCCTTCTTAGAAAGAAGGCGCTTAAGAGTAGAGTGGTCAGTACAGACAATGATGTATCCTCAAGGGAAAGCCCAAAGGAGGGGAAAGATGGAAGAGAAGTGCAAGAAGTTCAAGGCAATGTTGAATCCACAAACTCACCTTAGACTTGGATAAGAAAACAGAGCTAACACCAACCTTGGATATAGAAACACCACGAAGGAGAGATGTTGTTAGGGCCCTTAACCACCCCTTGGATACAGAAACACCACCAAGAAGGAGTTA
>NCQV01149702.1:3799-26482 GCA_002740545.1 Lophocereus schottii
TAGTAAAGTTACTCCTTTTAAATATTACAACAAATTAGTACACAAACAAATAGTCTAACGTGACCAATTAAATAGAGCATACTTAATGAAAACATTAATCTAAATAGTTAGCCTCTCATTAAGAACCTCGACTATTATAGTAACCTAATAGTATGAAAATTTGGAATTTACAATAAGCTATAAGTGTGGAAAATCACAACCGAAACAAGTTTGAAATAAAACTGACTTTAACAATAAACTAATTTTGATTCATAAGTCCAAAAATTATGATTTTACACAGTTGATACCTTCTTGAGCTAGCTTTTGGCAAGCTTTGGAATCACTTGAATCCAATATGTATAGGATGAGATACAATCATTTCATCCAAACTGTGTAATTTATACATGAATTGTGCATGATTCTGTTCAAATCCAAATTTAAAAGTTTTACTGTGACTATTTCACTATGAGTCTAAATTAAAGACATAGTTTACGTTTTAAGATTTCCATGTTAGGCTCTACATTAAATTTTGATGTCAAACTTGAAAGATATGATGTATTTAAGTTGACCCTAAAAAATTGTATTATTTTGGATTAAAGTGCTATAATGTTTGTTAGAATGGATGCTATTATTAAGACTTAAGTGATTAAGCCTATTAGAAATGATAGTATGTTATACTAAGAATTAACAAGCATAATCCAAGAAATATGGGCTAAAAGTCAGTGATAAAGATCATGAATATCAGAGAAGAAGGTGTGTAATTATAATTATTTGGGCATCTAAAGTATGTATCTTAGATTTTAAATATTAGGAAAATTTTGTGACACAAAGAATGCAAGATGAAAGTTAAAAAAGAAAGGATTTTGATTATACCTGAGGAGTTAATATAATTGAAAGAAAACTATGGGTTGGAAGAGTAAACGTTAGTTATATGTGCGCTCACACTCACGAAGTATCTAGAATGCATAGATTTAAAAGAATTGAAGAACATTTTTCTTCATCTTTTAAAAGGTGAAATGAGAATATGCTTAAATGTTCAGGGCATAGGCATTGACGAAGAAAAATTTCTTACAGTATAAATGGGTTAATGAGTCTCAAGAAGGACCTCAAGCATAATGAGAAAGAGAGAAAGGAAGTACAAGTATGAGGGAAATGGTAAGAGGTCAATCTGAGTCAAATTGGGCCCGCTAGATGATGAATTTCATGATCCCTGAAGTTGCATGACTGGTTGAAAGAGATACTTTCATATGAACTTACAAAAGAAGTGTCCATGAAGTGCTAAGACATTAAGGGGCAAATGTGATTCAACAAAAATTTATGACCAAACTGGGGGAAAGAGATAAAGTAAAGAAAGTCTTTGATATTCAAGTGAACCAAAAAAGGGGGGCAAAAGGGAGGCAAATGAAGGACTTCCACTAGTAAAGAGCCATAAGGAAAATCTAATCCGTCAAGGTGGATAAGAGAACTAATAGAAGAAGGAATTGAACATGTCAAAGAATGTGTAAGTTAAATAAAGGTAATAAAATGTGAATATCTAATTTTCAAGCCTAAGGGAGGCAAGTTTAAGTAAAGCGAGCCTTTGTTTATCATTACTTCCCTTACCAAGGGAGCATGCAAGATATAAAGAAAGAACTAAAGGTAAATATGAAGGAAAAGAGAGTTATTTGAAAGGAGAGCCCGTGGCTAAATGTTTAAGTTCTTATATAGCAAACGCCCAAATCATTGTGACTATCTATGCAAGGTAGAAGAGCAAAGGAAGAGTGATACGATCAAGTAGTCTAGAGAATTCCTAAAGGAATCAAAGAGGAAAATGACAAGAAATTTCCAATTCTAGAAAAAGGAAATATCTTCTGCTTTCAAACAAGAATGAACATCTAACGATAGTAAACAAATCAAAGAGGTCGTAATCCCTAAATATAGCACAAGCAGCAATCATGAAATATGTAACGCATTGTGGGAATGCAATGAAAAGAAACTATTGATAGAAAAACATGGAGCAGTTAAAGTTTACAAAGTTTATTCATGCCATAGTAGTCAGTCATTCGTTTTAAGGGGGGGAGCAATCAAAATTGAGTGACAGTCCGAGCTAAATCTTTTCGTAGCCTAGGATTTGTTGCAGTCCTTTCTGTTGACTTGCATACATTAACTAGCCCAGATCCATAGGCTAATTGTTTGTCATTGGCCCATTTGGATCAGGCTAATGCAACTCATTGTTTGGTTAAACCCCCACAAACTCTTCAAAGTCATCAAAATAATCTTGACCCTACTGGTCAAGTTGAAGGAAATTATTTTCCCTTTCATTTTTCATTTCAAAAGGATACATTCCCTCATGAAATATGACATCATGACTCACAAAAATATTTGCGGTTTCCAAGTTATATATCCTCTATCCTTTCCTTCCAAAAGGATAACCAATGAAAATACACTCCTACTTCTAACATCAAACTTATCGTTTGGTCTTTGAATATTACAAACATAGCACAAAGAACCAAAAATACGTAGGTGATCAAAGGAAGGCTTATCTTGGAATAATATTTCGTAAGGAATATTCTAATTAAGAATAGCTGTAGGGGTTTTGTCAACTAAGGAAGCAGCACTGAGAACAAACTCCCCCTAAAATTCTAAGGGAAGAGAGGCTTGAAACCTTAGGGCCCTTATAACATTCAATATGTGATGATGTTTCCTTTCTACCTGTTTGTTTTGTTGAGGGGTGTCTACACATGTTGTTTAGTGAATGATGCCCTTTTCCCTATAGAATTTCTTCATGGGTTTAGAGGTGAACTCAAGTCCATTATCAACCTTAATAATTTTCACCTTAGCTTCAAACTAAGTACTGACCATAGCACAGAAGTCCTTCAGTAATTGTGAGGCCTCACATCTTTTCATTCATTAGATATACCCAAACACCTTGGCTAGCATCATCAACTATGGCAAAGAAATACTGAGCACCCAAAAAGGGTTTAACTCGATATGCACCCTATATGTCACAATGAATCTAGTCAAAACAAATACTTGCTTTATTTTTACTAATAAGAAAAGGTACTCAAGTTTGTTTGGCACGTAAACACACATCATACAAATCACCTTTATTTTTACCACTACTAATGCCAAGAAATTTAGGCAATGCTTAAGTTGAGCGTGCCCTAATCTGCAGTGCCACATATCATACGAATCCACTTCGTTGACTTGTACACTTGCCGGGAAAGACCTCTTCGAATAGTATACGGCTCTTCTTGATTCACCCACTCCAATCGGGCTCCTTGTAGTAAGGTTCTGTGTCACATAAAACTGTTTCATGAACATTACATCGCAAAGATTCTCATCAATGAGTAGTGCTATAGATATTAAGTTACAATTTAGTCCAGGTACATACAGGACATGATTTAATCTTAGCTTTGAATTTAATATAATTAATTCTCTCTTTGTTGCCATAGTCATAGACCCATTAGGTAACTCAACTAGTACCAATTCCTCATCATGTATATCACACAACATATTTAAAGATCCCATCATGTGGCATTAAGCCCATAATCAAGTGACCAAATTTCCTTATCGGATAGCTTCTTGTGGCCCGATTGTAGTGTCTCAATGAGACTCAATATACGTGGTACCTACTTGGGTGTAAAACCCATGACTGCTGTTGCTAAAAATGTCTTCTCGCGCACATTGTTTGTACCTTCTATCTGTTGGAAATTGATGGTTGCTGCCTGAGTAGCTTGCACAACTTCACGCCCGTGACCTCGTCCTATACTAGCCCGTCAACCTCTTCTTTTACCGGAGCCACAACCTTCATTGCCTCATCCTTCTCAGTTGTTACATCCTGCGGAACAGCCTATCAGCTCATAGCAATTTGCCTCTTCATGCCCTATTTTCCCACAATGTTTGCAAGTTGATCTTTCACCTTGCATAACACTTGGTCTAGCAATATGGGATGCTGCAAACGCAACCATGGTCTCCGTCTTTGATCTCGATCGCTTATCATTCATTTGTGGTTTTCCTCTTGCTGAACTATATTGAAGATTTTGTCTATCGGAGGTAGAGGGTCCATCGCTAGAATTTGGCTACATACTGTCCATTATGAATCATCGTCGAGGCCCATTAAGAACTGGTGGACCTTCTCTTCTTCCATGTATTTGGACATCTTTGCCTTGGCATCGCACTTGCATGGTGGAATTTTAATAGAATTATCCAATTCACTCCATAAACCCATAAGTTTTGAAAAGAAACTCACTACATCTTGTTTATTTAGTTTATAAGATGCAATCTTAGTTTTTAATTTATGAATTCTGGGTATGTTTGGCACATCATGCATTTTTTAATATTCTCCCATTATTGTTGAGTCATGTCAACATATGCTACACTTCTATGTAGCCTTGAATTCATGACGTTCATAATTCAAGACGTCACCGTTGAATTTACCATCTCCCATGCTTTTGCTTTATTCGATGCTTTGCCCTCTTCCTCCGTCGGTTTTGTTATTGATCCATTAATAAAACCAAGCTTATTTTTTGATCTTAATGATGTTACGACTGGCTTTTCCTACAAGTCATAATTTTTCCCATCCAATCTAATTATCGTTATAATGGCACCGGGAGAGTCAGAAGGGTAAAGAAAGTATGGGGATTGATTTGTTCTGATAAAGATTTGATCTTTCTTGTCTTTGGTCATGGTGGTTTCGTGATTGAGTTGTTCTAGTGTTTTGTGAAAACATGCTCTGATACAATGAAATAATCTCACGAGAAACACAGGTTTTGGGAAGGAGATTACTCCCTTGCTCTCTTCTCGTTAGACATGGTCGAATGGCCCCCTTATATATACACCAGAAATACAACTCCTTCCTTAACAGTAAAATCTAGCCCTTGCTTATTCAACAAGTTAAGGAAACTACAATCCAATACAAATATATATTCTAGAAACAATATATCAAAATATATACAAATATTTATCTCCTTAATACTTACCTTAATTTATTTGATTATTTGGCACTTGTGACTAATAACGTTATTGTTATCTTAAGCATCTACATTTTCATTGTCATTGGAATGCACTTCCCCTTCGTTTTTATATAATCTCTATGCTTTTAATTGGGTTGTTGGTCAATTGACCTTGTTGGGTTCCAAACTCACAATGCATGAAAGTGCTTTACACCACCACCATGCTTCATTATTATGATAATTGTCATCATCATCATCATTATTTTTATTGTTGTTGGTTGTTGTTGGTGTTGTTATGCACCCCGTCCGACACCCACCATAACAAAATTATATTGCATTATACTTATAGTTCCCTACTAGTGATACACTAGAGCTCTGCAAGACTACTTTCATGGCTATCATCTTTATCTAGAGCACATGAAGCACACCAGGAACTAGGTCCTCAAAGGCCAAGGGGTTGGCAGAGGAACAAGAAAATTTCTTTTCAGTGAAATTTTAGGTGGCTGTAAGTCGGCATAGTGACAACTCGGGAGTTTACACCATTACTGTCTGTAAGAGACAGGGTATGGCAAGTGGTTTGTGCTCGAGAGGAGGTTGAGTCGTACGCCCATTGTGTTGAGGGGAGTCCCTTTATATAAATCAATAAGAAGGATCATGAGAAGTTATCTTACGTAGTCAACTAAGCAAATCACGAATTCGTTGGAGCTTGCCAAACTATAGTGAGATTGGAACACTGTCTTTGGGTTTAATCTAGGAGGGAAAAGCCTGTGAAGGATGCAATTAACTAAGATTATGGACACTTGCTTTGTAAGTTAGCAATTAAACTTACTAATTGTCCATTTCAAGAAGTTGCTTAAGTCCTTTATTAAAATGGTTTTTAAACCTACCTTATAATGATGTCAAGCTAAGCACATCATGTCTACTATCTTGCCAAATCTACTAGTATTAATTTAAAGTATTGGATATTATTATTATTATTGTTATTATTGTTGTTTTTATTATTATTATTGTCGCCGTCATCGTCATCATCATCATCATCATTATTATTGTTATTGTTACTATTATTAATATCTCAATAGATGAATTTGCATCACAATAATTAAATAATTTCTTATCATACTCCCAACCCAGTTGTATAAATTCCTTATACTAAAATCCCAAAAAATAGCTCCACTAACTTGTCTTGTCAAGACAAAAAATGTATTATCCATTTCAATTCTCACATCCTGAAGCTCCTTAACAAACAAAAGATCCTTCGTTAAGATTTTTCGATGAGAAGGTAAAAAAACGTCGCTCATTTGCGCTACAAGAAGCATGATTATGCTCACATACATGCTTAGTAACAGTCCATTTTATATCTAAGTTAATGTTAAGCTACATAATTAGACACTCGGTCTGAACATCAACATATACATGTGTATACTCCATACATTATGAGCCTTTGTTTTCCTTCCAACATTTTCTTCCTACAAAAGATTGACGAATTGACAACTTCTTCATTCAAGCTCTCCGACAAATGTTATGATAACAAACACTATATCCCATCTTAAAGGTGATTGTAGTTTTAGAACGCTTAATCTTACAAGTATGTAGTCAATCCAACTAGATCAACTACCAAATCCAATGTGATAATATATTGTCCAGAAGGAACCTTTTGTATATGAATAACATAAATGAACAAATGAACATCATCATAAGAATAAATGAACAACTATGATAATTTAAAAAGTCAATTAAGAATTCAGAACTATCAAAATTAACTACATCCAAAAAAGAAAATAAATAAAATTAATTCAATAACTTATGAATCAAAATTTTCCAACTGCCTACACTATGTTCCCTGACATGTTGGTTATGACAACAACAACAACAACTCCCAGTATAGGTCCCGCTTTCGCGGGGTCTGGGAAGGTCCAGGTATAGGCAACCTTACCCCTACTGGTATTTCTACCAATAGAGAGGTTGATTCCTTAAGACCCACAAAACAATTTTTTCTTTTGGAAAAGGTTTAAAGAGAAAACAAAAGCGAACCAAAACCAGAGAGGGGAAAATAAGTCGAAGAGCAAAATAAACAAGGAGTAGAGACATATCTCAATCTACCAGGGGCGCTAGATGCCGTCACATCCCAGGGAAGCAAGACCTGCAAACAAGCACACCAAAACCCGACCCGCCCTACCCCACCGAAGTGACTACCATCTACTCGGCTGGTCCCCGACAATCAGAGACCTTAATCCTATCCCGCCACAACTTCCTATCCTGAGCCATGTCCTCCGTCAGACCGGTAACTCTCAAGTCCTCTCTAATAACTTCCTCTAGGCTCTTCTTCGGTCTACCCCTCCCTCTCTTTCCATTGGGGGGGACGATCAAGATTCAGAAAATGATTTTAATATCCAAAAATGATGTTGTACCAATCCAATCACAAAATAGTAAGAAAAATTCACAATAAGCAATTAAGCGATGATTAAGATTCAGAAAATCAACTCTAATAAACCTAACATTGGGATATAGAGAGAGTGAGCAAAATCAATTGAGTAACAAAAAAAATGAACAATAGCCGACAAAAGAACAAAAAGCCTACTTTTACAAAAGTCGAAATGGATTTTCGTTGGGGAAAAAGATTCATAACATTTTTTAGAAAAAGAAATGGCCGAGATGGACAATAACAAAAAAATAATAATAAAAGAAAGTGATAAAAACAAACAGCTAAAATGGATAATTAAAGAAATTAGAGAAAGTGAATATCATTCATTTAAAAAAAAAATATGAAAAGACAATTACCAAAAAGTCGAGAATGGATAAGTTCATTAAGCGCCTCCACCCAATACACAGCTGCTTAGTCTATTTTTTATTATCTTTTGAATAAAGGATAATATGAAGTACGTCGTTGATGTGTAACTCGGGTACATGGGCTTCCAAGTGCATACAAGAAACTACACTAGTGGAGTCTACTAGTACAGCAACATTGCTATGATGCAATGTTGTTTTCCTTATGTTTCTTCAAGGATAAACTCATCATCTAGCCAAATCACACATAAAGTAGTGCATATTGGAAAATAGCGAACCATACATTGTTGGCTATCACCTCTATAATGAATAGCTACCTCATTATGTATTTCTTGAAAAAATTTGGTCTTTCTAATAGTTAGATACGTACGAAATTTGCTTTTCCTTTCGTTGTACTATTGTTAAGAAAATTGAATCTAAAAGTCAACATATAATAGGTTTCGTAACATATACTCTTGAAAGGAGTTTAAGCATTAGAATTTAAAGTTTCGTATAGAGTACATCCTTTTTCTATTTGAAAAAGGATCTTTGAACTTTAGCAATATGAACTCTGTGGGTATTAGTTGGGAATGATTTGAATTTCAAAATTAGCACTCAGCACTTCGAGGTTTGGGGGTATTTATTTTTAATGCTCCACCATCGAGTTGGGTTAGTTGCGACTCGATTACATGATGATGTAGTGGTGACTGTATTCATTGTGGATGATGGCTTTTAAAATTGTTGATTTTTTTGTTCAATTACTTGGATATGGCATCACGTTAATTTTTAATTTCTTATTCCGCCAAACCCCTTGCCACTTCTCCCTTATATTTCCCTTTCTCTCCTCTTCCATGCTAAAGTGAACTCCCTTGTTTATTCCATTCTTTAACACAAGTGGAGTTATTCAAATCTGAGAAAAGATTGCGAAGCTTGAATTTGTAGTACCTAAACTCTATGTCATGAAAAATTTAGAATTAGACAAAAATGGTTGAGTGAAAGTTACCTTAAAGTAACTAATAGTAGCATTAATGTTCATTAAAGAAGACAAACAGGTAAATTTGGAGCGAGATAGTAGCAAAAGCAACCAAATTTTTATCTTGGAAGTTCAAAAAGTAATAATTTGGGTTTTTCATTTTGCATTTGTTAACTAATTTGAGTATGAACAATTTTAACACCATATTTGCATGATTACTTTAACCGGTTGGTTAAATTTATGATATAGGGTTGCCATAGTGGGCATTTTTTTTATCTAGGTTGTGATCAAAGTGACAATTGAAGCTGTTGTTTTGTCTTTTTTTTTTTTTGAATTTTTGGCCTAAATAGTTGAGGTGGCAGCAATTAATAATGATTACATTATACTTAAGATTCATTATGAGAAAAACTTATAAGACAAAAAAAATGAGACTACATACAAAAAAAAAAAGGTTATACATTGATTGTCTATGATTTCGATGTTGATAATTTATCATATTTTTAGTTGAAAATGTACTATAAGGACCTGAAATTTTAAAATGTTTAGGAGTTTTATTATCTCACACCTGTGTATAATACGAGTAAAGGTTTAGGGAGGGTTCATGAGGATGATGAATCATTATATATTGCAAAGTATGCAACGCTTGCAAAAGGAATTAGTAGACATATTGTATGTGGAGTGGATGAGCCGGTGTCAGTGGTGAAGGCTCCAATGCTTTCCTATCCAACATATACTAGCACAGACAAAGGTGAAATTTAACCTCCTAAAGCTAATAGCTGATTTGCCACTAACGCAAAAGGGAGTGCTAAATCAGTAAATCCAAAAGGAAAGGCCAAAGCTGACATGTCAAAAGGAAAGGTCTAATCTAATATGATAGGATAAAAGGGAAGGCCAAATTACTAGCCTAAAAGGGAAGCCCATATCTTCCAAACCTGCATCAACCCACATCTTCGAAGCTTACACTTGAACCCATATCTTCAAGCCTATACTTGAGCCCATATCTTCAAACCCTAGAGTAAAGATTAAATTTGAAAAAGGTTGTACTTAAGCCCATAAATTCAATTGCAAGGGCTACTACTCTTACAATGAATGAAAATGCCCCACCTTTAACCACAACGTCAAAAGGCCCAAGACTAAAACATGTTGCCACAAAGACAATGAGTTGTTGGAGGATAGCAGCTTAGTGACCCTTCTAAGGAAAATGCATGTGAAATATAATCCCACATGGATTCAGAAGATGATATTGGAGGATTGATTAATGAGAATGAAACTTTGTTTTCTCCTAAGAAAGATAAAAGGAAAAGAGTTGTTAAGGTTAAGGGAATGTATGATGTTGAGATTTTTTTTTAAAAAAAAAAAAAATTCAAGATGATGTTGAGATTGGGTTAACTAAACATGAAGATAACAATGACATAGGCATTAACTATGTTGGAATAACTTATGAAGAATGGATGATAGCAAAAGAGTTAGGTAGTTAAATTAGGGCAACAAAAGGCAAAGTAAGTTGAAAATAAGGAAATTGAGGCACATTATACAAACCAAAAAAAATATGGTGAATAAGGTTAAAAATTATAGCATAGCGGTTATGATTTCTACGGTGACTATGAAGATTAAAAAGCTAAATGGATATCCTCAATGAGAGTGATGAGGAAGGATCAAGGTTGTTAAAGAAGAAGCAAATGCTAGGGAAGGTTGATGAAAATATAGATTTTAAGAAATTACAGTGTCGTATGGGTATGGTATTTGGAACTACTCAAAGTTTGGGGATGTAATAGCTAAATATGCCATTACTCAGCGTCATGACCTAAAAATAAGTGTACCAAACTCCAATACAAAGAGAGTTGCAACAGTATGTAAAGAAAGTTGTAACTTTAGGATATATGCGTTTTAGGACAGAAAGAGAGCCACGTCTATAGTGAGGATAGTGAATAGGCAACTTAAAAGTTAATGGCTTGCAAATCATTACGTCCAAAGGTTTAAAGCAAAGCCTTGCTAACCAGCCACAGATGTCATAACTAAAACAAAGCACTTTGGCATATGCATTGAAAAAAGTATTTCTCACAAGGTGCAATGTCTTGCTTAACAGCTATTGTGAAGGTTAACAAGAGACCACTATTACAAGGTTGGAAGAGATTTAGAGGAATTGAAAAGGCCAAATAAGGGTATCACATTCATCCTTAAGACTAATCTTAAAATCAACAAGCAAATGCCTATTTTCAAAGGGGTTTTTATGAGAATCAAAGGTTTAAAAAGGGACTTTTGAGAGGATGTAGAATGTGTTTTATATGGATGCAAGCTTTTTAAAGACTTCGTTAGGGAGCACTACTATCTATTGTTTCTAATTGCTTGGGCTATAGTAAAAGGAGAAAATAATGATAATTAGGGAGGTGGAAGAGATTCAAGTAATTAAGATAAATCTAGTAAAGAAGAGAAAGGAAATAATGAGGCAACATTGCCCACTTCGAAGGTGGGTGAATTGTTTTTGATTAAGATGGCTTTACAAGTCACAAAGGCTCCACTAAAGGATAGCAGAACGAACAACTCTTTCATTCAAGGTATACAATTGAAGGAAAGGTGTGTGGTTTAATCATATATTGTGATAATTATACCAATATAGCCTCCAAGGCACTCATTGGCTAGCTTCAAATCCCACTGAGGAGCATCCTACTCCATATTTCGTTCCATGAGTTGATCAAGCAATAAGGTAATTGCTTCTAGGCAGACTCTCATTTCATTCTTGATTCGCCCTTATAATGGTGAAGTTTTGTGTGATGTCCTCTCTATAAATACTTGTCATTTATTACTTAATAGGCCACCATTATTTGATAATTATGTCTAATATAATGGGCATGCCAACACCTACACATTCAGGCACCAAGGTGTAGCCTCACATTGGCCCTTTTATCTCCACCCAGACCTAACAAAATCTAACCATGGAAGGAAAGTGAGAAAAGCCCCTACATGAGAAAAATATCAAAAGAGTGTGCGACTAGTAAGAGCAAGCCTAAAATTACCTTACTAATGCTCAAGCCAAACAGGTTGTAATCCCAATAGAACTTATCACTAAAGCCCCATTAACCATCAAACTGGTCTTTGAAGAAAGTTTTCTTTGAGAATAACCAAGATATGAATGACAACTTTCTTGAGCATAATGAAGATAAATTGTCTTGTGATGAGTATATTGACATCTTCAAGGATTGAGGCCTAGAAGCTAATCATCGCTTTGAAGTACCCCCTTAGATCTTTAACATTCTCACACATTGAAGAATGGTGGTTTTCTAAGCATATTAGGTATTCTCAACTCCAAAAGGGGCAATAAATTCTCGATATTGGTGTCTTTGGAATTAAATCCTAAGGATTTGAGGGCAAAATCCTTCTCAAGAAGGGGAAGACAGTACAAATCGAACCCCATCATATTACCCCCATCTCATTTAAAGTTCCCATCAAGTTGAAACATCAAAATAATGTCAAAAATCATACTCTTAACCAAAAATCAAACCAGTCAACTTAGGTCAATCCTCTATCAACACTAGTCAAATGGTCGATTTTGAAGGCAATGAAGATTTTGATACTTAGCATATGTTCTTAAGCAAGACATCTTTTACGTATTTAGGGAATGTGCCTAGAAGCTTCCCTTTTCATAGTAGATGAACTTAATTATTGTAAACATTCTATTGGTTGTAGTTAATGCTTAATTCCTATTGAGTTACTATTAATAGGTGTCTTATTCTCATTGGATAGATTTGTAGCTTGGGGAAGGGGCTATCCAATCTTCTAGCTATAAATTTCCAAGTATTTCATTACAGTTTATGGAATTGTTGATTGTGAAATGTAATAGATTAGCTTGATGTCTTTTCTCTCTCCTAACATTTATCATTTATTTGAAGTACTTGGTGTGTTTGAATGTTGATTAGGGTCTTTCCTGTAGTCTTTATGCTTGATGAAATTTCATTTGTAGCATAACGATGGTGGATTAGTAGCCAAGTGTTGTTAATCTTTATCTTGGGAAATTATTTTTATTGTTCTTAGTTTTCTTTCACATTCAAATTCCACAAAAGAAAAAAATTACTATTTTTCTTTGTGGTAATTAGAACTTTGGGTCTCTTGTGTGTGAAGATTTGGTACGAAGTTTATATCCTATTTTGATTCTTATTATTAAGCCTTCATCTAGCAATATTATTAATTATTTAAGATTGACTTCGAGGAATTAATCCTAGAGTCCTCGTTGATTGTTGGACTTGAGATCTAGGGCTTCGAGGATCCATCCTCATCACAGTATTTTGATATGGCAAAACATGAACTAGATCATTTTGAGAATTTTTGTTATTTGATGAGTAACTTGGGTTCGTATCTAATATGATTCATATTTTGAGAATTGTTGAACTTTTCACATAGGCATATATTAATGTCAAGGAAAAGATTCCAACAAATTAGACCACTTATACGTGAATGTACTTTGCATCATCTATGTCCTTTTCCTGATTTGTTATATTATTATACTCATCTTTTACGTTTTCTCTAATTTTCAGGCATCTAATTTTTGGCAGATGCAGGCCATTCCATCTTGAAGCCAGCACAAGGAACTTAGAGTCGTGTGAACTCATAATAACTTTGATGTGTATTAGTGACTTAAAGAAAGTTCCATAAATACATTTGGGTTGATAGTCCAATAATCCATCCCAAAAATAAAGTTGTCTGCTTCTCTTTTTCTCCATAGAAATCTCTCTCAATCTTTAATTCATTGTTTCGATTATTTTGTAGGTGTCAATTGTGTCGATTATAATGAACTGTGATAATTACTTTAGAAGTTTGTTTCTTTTAAGGTTGTGCTTTTAGATTTATTTTTAATTTGCATTTATAGTTTGATTGCGGAATGTTAGTTTTTCATATAATTTGTCAAATTATGTAAACCTTGTCATAGAGGTCCAAATTAAACCACTACTTCGATTTATAAATAATATTTATAGCATAGGAAAGTAGGGATCGATCCCACGAGGAAAGATTATGATAATAGCTAGTTTAAATATAATTAAATTTACGACTCTAATTTATTATAACTTCTCTTTGTATTACTAAAACAAATCAAAGTTAAAAAGGAAAAATCTGGAAAATAGTTAATATTGCTCCTAAATATTGAAAATTCAGTTCTGGAAATAAAATAGTAAATAGCTATCCTAAATAATCTAAAAAAATAAAAATAGAAATAAAAACACAATGTTAGACTGAAAATTAAAACATAAAATAAAAAGCAGAAAATTAATATTAAAAATTACAAAAAGTAATCCAAATTAATATTCTGTAATTTTATAAATTTATAAATCCAAAATTATACATAATTAAATTCAGAAATATCAAAATAGAAAATTAACTCCAGAAAATGCAAACAGAAAATAAAATCTAAAATTAGAGAAAAATAAACTGAACTAATATAAATATGAAAATAAGTAAACAAATTACCCAGATCTTCGGATGTAATTTTCTAGACTTAACAGAACCTAAGAAAACATGAAATAAAAATTAAAAACATAATTTTCAGACTTATTGAAATAAAAACCTGCACATATCCAATTCATGAAATAATTCTGAAAAATTATCAAATAATTTCCAAACATTTTGAAATTAAATAGAGGCAGAATAGGACACTATATAAACCCTAGAATTAATTAAAACATGAAAAAACTCAAAAGGAACTATTTGTAACCTAATTTCTAACAAATCGGTAATTAAGCGACAAAACAGAATATAAATTAAATCTGAAAATATAATCACACTAAAAATCAAAATCTAACTGATCTAATATTACCAAGACACTCCTAAAAGACTACTCTTTGGGGGGGGTAAACGAAATTTATATTAAAGCTTATAAATTGATGAATAAAAATTGACAATTGAATAAATTAACTGAAACGCAACAAATAATTATCAAAGATACCAAATTTGTGAAAAATGCTTAGCATAATCTATATCCACCATGCAAATTACTATTTATCATCAAACACGCAAATCAATTTTATCTATGAGTTAGACTGTAGAAGATACTTACCAGCGGATCTTCTCCGTTTTTCCTTATATTATAGTTTATTTAGGTCCAGCTCTAATATAAACCCTATTAAATTTTGACAACCCTCACACCAGCGCAAGAATTTAATCAAACTAGAGCATTACGTATGAGAAAAACATCATCTAATGCCTTGTAATCAATTCACCAACAAATTGATTTAATAAAGATTTATAACGATTATCTAATTAAAAGAGATGGGTTTGAGCCATTCATTATTAATTAGGGCGATACTATTACCTAAAAGTCTATAACTTTTACGTATTAAAGCCTTTTAAACTATCATATGAATTCATATTAAACTAACTAACATGCATTCTAATTAATATAACATAAATATCATGAACGATAAACACTAATCGCTATAGAATCATGAATAACAATCAACTAGACATTAAAGCGCAGAACTTTTTTCAAAATAATTAATTTAGCATAGTTTTAAATAGATTATACTAAGCATAAGAAAATTACTCACTCATATTAAAAATAAAAGCATAACAATTAACCAAAGGTTTCATGCTTATTAATAAACTAAACACAAAAAATTATAAAAATAAAAATAGGAAGAAGATAGTGGCGTGAAGAGGTGAGGATGTGCGTGGGGGTGTGGAGATTGAAGAAGAATAGCAGCCGTGGGTTTTATGGCGGAGGCTGCGTGGGTTGAGGGTTAGGCGTGAGGATGATTGATGGGATGACAAGCGTGATGGAGGCATGGAAGAAGAAGGTGAAGGGTAGGAGGCTGCCGTGATTCTGGTGATGTAAGAAGATGATAATGGAGGATCGTGAGGTAAGGCATGGGGAGGGCGATGGACAAGCTTGGCTGCTGTGAGATGGGATGATATGGTGAAGATGATGATGAGGAGGAGAAGAGGGTGAGGTAGGGTTTTAATAATATTAGCTACTAGGATTTTTTTTAAACTCCTCTTTCAAGTCTTCTAGCTTCTCTTTAACTAGGAGCAATACTCTTGTAATCCTAACACAAATAAATCATTATGGAAATAATACTTTGCATAAATCATTATTTTTAGACCGACTTCATAGCCTAGCGTGTAAAATCCGAACTTCGACATCTTCTCTTCTCCTCTTTATTTTATTAATACTTAACTTGAAAATATATAAAATAATGTAAATTAGACGAAATACTATATATAATATAATCAAAATAATGATTAAAACAATGCATGATTTTTAACTTAACAAATTCCCCACACTTAGACTTTGGACGTCCTCGTGCAAAGAAATCTTAGACTCGACGTAAAAACTGACCTTTTTTATTTGTTATAAAGTCATGCATAACTATGATATTCATACTAGGTATTGGCTTGCTTTAAAAATAGTTTTATTAAAAATTAATTAGTTTTCCTTCCAACAAGTGAATATCTACTAGTCATCTAACTACCATCAAAGAATTTTTTCATCAGCCTGACAACAATATGTCCTTAATGAAATAACAAAATCAATAATTATCCATCTTTTTTAAGTATGCATACATCGATCAAGAGGTTTAAAAAGTTTATGATAGAAAAATTGAAGTACGGTATGGCAATAGAGACAATTGAACTAGAAAGAATAACTTATTGAAATTGATTCTAACTTGCCTTGCAATTTTTTTTCTTCTTCTTTTTTTTTTCCTTCATACTCCACTTGCGCACATATTCAAGGCCCATATAAGGTCTTAGAAATTAAACACTTCCTGTCTCACACTCACCCGAATAGAGGTGCTGGAGTAAATATTTTATTTTCATCTTTATTTTTATAATTTTATTGATTCACTAGTATGGGAAGCAAGCTTTCCAGTGGCAGTATTGCCTCAAAGGGTAGCACTCACTAGCGTATGCCTCAAAGGGGTACTTGCCATTCCAGACTTTGACTCTCTTTTTTTTTTCTTTTTTTTTTGAGTTATTCTACTAATTCAATAGTCTAGGAAATAGGCTAGGTTATTTTATTACCTTTGAAACGAATATAATATATGACCAAATAAGATGAACAATCATGACAGTTACTCATTAAAGAGATATATGAGGATCAACTCAAACTTCTCTGAAAGATGGCTACCATGCTCAGAAGTCTTCACTCATAAACTATAAATAGCTAAGAAACCAAATATTTTAAGCGAGCAAGACTAGCATAAACTCATATCATGCATTATTTATAAGAAAATAAAAAAAAATTTAACTTTTTTTTCTTTTTTTTAAAGAATAAATACTGCAGGAATAAAATACAGGGTACACTCCCTACACTTAATTCATGCATTATCCTCAATGCATACAAAAAGATAGAAATAACGAAAATAAAAGTAAAATTAAGTGAATACTTCCCTAAAAACGTCGGGTTGCCTCCCAACCAACGCCTTTGTTTATAGTCGTTGGCTTGACGCAAACGAGTTCATGGATCCTCTAGTTGGATCTCTTCCACTAAGCATACCTGATCTCCTTGATAAAAGTGCTTTAGCCTGTGACCATTTTCCTTGAGAATCTTGTTAGTAGCAAAGGATTTAATCTCAACAGCACTATGTGGATAAATCTTTACTACCATAAAAAGTCCTAGCCATCTAGAGTTTAACTTACTAGGACAGAATCTCAGTTTTAAATTGAATAATAGCACTTTCTCACCTACTTGAAATTCTTTTCTGATAAATTTAGCATCACGAAATGCTTTGGCTTTACCTTTATAAATGACTGAATTGTCATAAGCTTCCAAGTGAATCTCTTCTAGTTCCTGCAACTGCAGTTTACGTTCTCTTCCTGCTAATTCATAGTCAAGATTACATTGCTTCACAGCCCAATATGACTTATGTTCTATCTCAATAAGAAGATGACATGGCTTCCCAAAGACTAACCTATAAGGTGACATACCAATAGGGGTCTTGTATGTAGTCCTATAAGCCCAAAGAGCCTCATCTAGCCTAAGACTGCAATCTTTTCTATCTGACCTAATTACTTTTCCAAGTATGCCCTTGATTTCTTTATTAGATATTTTAACTTGGCCATTTGTTTGGGGGTAATAACTAGTAGATACCTTATGAGTCACATGATATTTGGCTAACAAGGCACCTAAAGTTCTATTACAAAAATGAGTCCCTCTATCACTGATGATTGCTCTTGGCACTCCATATCTATGTAGAATGAGAGATTTAATATGTTTCACCACAGTTTTAGCATCATCAGCTCTAGTAGCTACAGCTTCTACCCATTTGGATACATAGTCAACAAGTACAAGAATGTAAGTGTACCCAAAAGAAGGGGGAAAGGATCCCATGAAATCAATACCCCATAAATCAAAAATTTCACAAACATAAACATTATATAAGGGCATTTGATTCCTTCTTGATAAATTTCCAGTTTTTTGCATGCTTCACATCTTTTACAAAAATCATAAGTACCACGAGAAATAGATAGCCAATAAAATCCACACTCAATAACTTTATGTGCTGTTCTTTTGGGTCCAAAATGTGCCCCACTTTCTGAAGAATGATAGAAGGTTAGAATAGAATGAATTTCACTGTCATCAACAAAATGCCTTATTATCTGATCACTACAAAATTTCCATAGATATGGCTCATCCCAAACATAATATTTAGATTGAGCTCTTATCTTTTCTTTTTCAGCTCTAGACAAGTCAATGGGAAAAGTTATAGTGACTATGTAGTTCACAATATCAGCTTACCAAGGTAACCTACTACTAATAGCATACAAAGTCTCATCAGGAAAACAATCACTAAAAGGACTACCACTTTCCCCCGTTTTCAGTCTACTAAGATGGTCTGCAACTAAGTTCTTAGCTCCAGGTTTATCTAATTTCCAATTGAAATTCTTGCAATAGTAACATCTATCTAATCAATCTGAGCTTTGAATCTTTCTTTTCTAGCATGTGTTTAAGAGCATAATGATTAGCGTAAACAGTAACTTTAACACCCAACAAGTAAGGGCAGAACTTCTTAAGAGCAAAAACAACAGCATACATCTCCTTTTCTGTAAAGGTGTAATTACACTGTGCAGAGTCAAGAGTTCTAGAAGCATAGTAAATCACATGAGGTACTTTCCCAACTCTTTGACCTAAAATTGCCCCCACTGCCTTGTCACTAGCATCACACATTAACTCAAATGGTAAGGTATAATTTGGGGATTGTACAATAGGTGGAGTAGTTAATGTCAACTTTAACTGGTCAAAAGCCCTCATACAATCATCATTAAAATCAAATGAAGCATTCTTTACAAGCAAGGCACATAAAGGAGAAGCAATCTTAGAAAAACCTTTGATAAACCTCCTATAGAACCCTACATGTCCTAAGAATGATCTCACATCATTGACACACTTGGGGGAAGGTAAAGACTGAATGATGTCAACTTTTTCTTTATCTACCTCTAATCCCCTTAATGACACTACATGTGTAAGTACTACCCCATGCTCCACCATGAAATGACACTTTCCAAAATTAAGTACCAACTTAGTCTCAATGCAACGCCTAAGCATTAGGGTAAGATGATGTAAGCACTCATCAAATGAATCACCATGTACAGTAAAGTCATCCATGAAAACTTCCATAATTTTGGTGATAAAATCAGAAAAGAAACTCATCATACATCTTTGAAATGTAGCAGGTGCATCACATAGACCAAAAGGCATACGTCTAAAAGCATATGTGCCGAAAGGGCAGGTAAAGGTGGTCTTTTCCTGATCCGTAGGACCTATAGGGACCTAAATATAACCTGAATACCCATGTAAAAAGCAATAATGTGACCTCTCAGCTAATCTCTCTAACATCTGGTCCATACAATGTAATGAAAAATGGTCCTTTTTAGTGGCCTTATTAAGCTTTCTATAGTCAATACACACTCTCCAACCACTCTGGACTCTAGTAGGTATCAACTCACCTTCCTTGTTTTGCACTAATGTTGTTCCCTCCTTTTTAGGAACCACATGGATAGGACTAACCCACTCAGAATCAGTAATGGCATATATTACTCCCGCATCTAACCACTTAAGAATTTCTTTCTGGATTACCTCCATCATAGGTGGATTAAGTCTCCTCTGAGGATCCCTCTTAGACTTAGCATCTTTCTTTAATGTGATCTTATGTGAGTATAAGGTAGGGCTAAGTCCATTGAGGTCTACTAAAGTCCACCCTATTGCTTTGCTATGTTCTCTAAGCACTTTAACAAGTTTTTCCTCTTGATCAAGGGTAAGTGCATTAGAGATGATGATAGGCAAGGTCTCATTATCCTCCAAATAAGCATATTTTCAATTCTCAGGTAAATGTTTTAATTCCAGTTTAGGGGTCAAAATGCTAGAGGGAAGTAATTTAGTATGATTTTCAGGCAATTCAAGCTGGTTAGGTTTATTCTGCACTTGCAAGTGGAACAAAGACCCTATCACATCAACTAGATTATCATTAACCTCGTATGGCACTTTTTGAAACTCAGCATGATCAAGGCTCTTAGTAATCACAGTAAACGATTCATCTTCATGAGATAAGTCATAAATATTTTGAGACAACTCATCAATAACATCAAGTGCATGCACATAATTCACATCAGCAGGAAATCTCATGGCATCAAAAATATTAAATTTAATCACTTACCATCAAATTCCACGGCTAACGCTCCTTCATGCACATCAATTTTTTAGTCCTAGATATTTTCAAAAATGGCCTACCTAACAAGATGGGAATATTATGACATGCATTACCCATGTTCATCACATAAAAATCAGCAGGAAACACAAGCTCATTCACTTGGACTAAGACATCTTCTAAAACTCCATCTGGATAAGTACTGCTCCTATCAGCTAATTGAATCACTATATCAGTTTTCTTTAACTCTCCTAAGTTCAGTTTGTCATAGACAGGCCTAGGCATAACATTAATAGAAGCACCCAAGTCAAGCATAGCCTTGTTAAAGTAAAGATTTTCTATTTTACAAGGAACAGAAAACACACCTGGGTCTTTGCACTTAGGGGGAAGTTTCCTTTGAAAAACTACAGACACATTTTCCCTCACACTTACCTTTTCATTCCCTACTAACTTTCTTTTAGTAGTACACAATTCTTTCAAGAACTTAGCATAACGAGGCACTTGTTCAATGGCATCAAGAGAGGTATGTTGATCTCTACCTTTCTAAATGTCTATAAGATCTCTTGGTTAGCCTCATTCACCTTAGAGGTAGGGCTTCGAAATCTACTAGGAAAGGGTGGAATTGGCTTAGAAGGTTCTCTTTTCTTCTCTCCTATTTCCTTAGTATTTAGATTAGAATCTGTATCTAACACTGGTTCAGCCCCTTTGACCTCTAACTCAGGTTCTAATTCTCTACTCTTTCTAGGTTCTTTTAACTCCTTCCCACTCCTAAGTGTTATAGCACTAACATTCTCCTTAGGGTTAGGGTAAGGCTGAGATGATAACCTATTTTACATTTGAGCCTGCAAGTTGCTAACTATGATATCAATTGTAGTCTGTCTCTCTTGAACCTGCTTAAGAGTTGTCTCCATAATTTGGAACCTATCATCCATCTTCTTAAGGACTTGTTCTAGTATGAAGTTGGTCCTGTCTTAATTAAAAGGTTGATGAGATGTTTGTCAAAACCAGGTGGATTGGTTTTAGGGCCATGCCTAAGGTTAGGGTAGTCTTTCCATCTTTCATTATAGGTGTTAGAATATGGATCATACCTCCTTTGACCTTGGTTAGAATAGACAACATTAATATTTCCCTCTTGAAGTGTAGGACATGCATCAATGGGATGGCCCTCTAGACAATAAATACCACATATGACTGCTTTTTGTATTTCCCCAGTAACAATCTTATTTAACATAGTAGTAATATGAGATAATTAACTCTCTACAGATGAACCGAAACCAATCTCATTAGCCCTTTTAATTTGTGACTCCCTAGTACCAAACTGTTGAGTATTTTGGGCCATTAAATTGAATAAATCTCTAACCTCTGTTGGAGTCGTATTAACTAGAGCCCCCCACTAGCAGCATCGACTATATTGCGATCTATAGGAAGCAACCCTTCATAAAAATATTGAATCAACAATTGTTCAGTTATTTGATGTTGGGGACAACTAGCACACAGTCTATTAAATCTTTCCTAATACTCATAAAAAGTTTCCCCATTCATTTGTTTGATACCACATATATCCTTCCTAATAGATCCAATTCGGGATGCTGGAAAAAATTTCTGTGAAAATGATTTATGCAATGAAATCTATGTAGAGAAAGATCCAGCAGGTTTGTAATACAACCAATCTTTAGCATTACCAAGCAAAAAAAAAGAAAAAGCTCGCAACCTAATTTGGTCTTCAGGAATCCCCTCAGGCACCATAGTAGAGCATATAATAAGGAATTCACTAATATGACGGTAAGGGGCCTCTCCAACTAATCCATGAAACTTGGATAACAGATTGATAAATCCAGAGTTCAGTTTTAGAGGTTTATCTAATGCAGCATAAGTAATTGACATAAGTTGGATTTCTAGGTTAGGGGCAGCAAGTTCTCAAAGAGTAGACATTCTTACCTCTTTAATTTTAAAACTTACTGGTTTAAAATAACCTTTCTTGTTTTTAGCTTCCAAGATTTGCTCCTCGTACTCTCTAATTTCCTTACCACTCCTTAATTTCATACATTATGGGCAATCTACAAAAATTAAAATACTAGAGTTAAAATAAAACAATAAAAGTAGTAAAATTAAATAGAAGTAAATTAACGATTTAATTTTCTTTCCCCGGTAACGACGCTAAAATTTGTAAAACTTATAGTAGAACTACAAACTAAACCATTACTTCAATTTATAAATAATATTTATAGCATAGGAAAGTAGGGATCGATCCCACGAGGAAAGATTATGATAATAGCTAGTTTAAATCTAATTAAATTTACTACTCTAATTTATTATAACTTCTCTTTGTATTACTAAAACAAATCAAATTTAAAAAGGAAAAATCTGGAAAAATACTTAATATTTCTCCTAAATATTCAAAATT